>CAEGAE010032356.1:0-32694 GCA_903067095.1 Girardinus metallicus | reverse complement strand
TATTTTGCCGCGGAGCGGCGAGAAGACGCAGGGGAAACCGTATCTGATGGGGAAACGCGGATCGACGTAACACCGGCGAGGAAAAAGAGCGACCGCTGTTCTAGTCGGCTGTTCTTATGCACAGATTCATTAATATACCGTCAGTTATCAGCTATGAAATGAAACTGTTCTGGAAGTTGTTGGAAAGCAACATGGTTATGTTGATTAGATCGTTTTTTTAATTTACATGAGTCGAATCTGTTTAGCCGTATTCTGTCTTTCTGTGGCTGTACCTTTGCATTACAGGATCTAAAGAAACTGTTTATTACAGAAATAAGAATATTGCAGAATGACAAAGAAAATAACGTGGACACAATGGATTAATTTGAGAAAAGATCAGAAGTGGTGCTGTTTGGAAACGTTTAATAAATCAGAACAGATTCCAAGAGGATTTGTAAAGCAGATTTGTTTCTGCCTCATCACTCCCACTTGTTCTATTCTGTTTACAGGAAAATCAGCATCTGTTACACCAGTCCTGGTGCGTGAAACATACAGTATTTAAGATTCACATCTTGAGTTGAATTATTGAAATAAAATGAAGATTTTGATTTCATTATTATCTAAATAGACACACCTGTTGCGTTTTAAAATGACTAGTTTATGAGAAAGTTCGACGCAAATTTATTTTTGAGAAGTTTTTTGTTTTGGGATTTTGACGTTGCTTTTATTTCGAAAGAAACATACCGGATATGTCGCTGCTCCCACAGCAAGAAGGAGGAAGCGGATGAATGCAAACATGTCTCATTCGGGTTAATATGGTAGCGGGTTATTAAAACATGGTATTTCTATTCTTTTGACATTGGTTAACCGTAAGTTAAAATAAACATTTGGCTAAGCTGAAGCGTTATCCAAAGTATGCTAGCTCTCCTACAGTTTTAAATGTGTACTTAAGACTATAAACGCAACGACAAAACAATTTTTTCTGTCCTGCTTGACGTTAATTAGTGCAATTGGAGCTACAGTTTTTAACACATCTGACGGTTGATATCGACGGTTGAAATCTACATTCAACTGTCAAATGCAGACTGTTAAAATAGCTATGATATTTTAGCTAGTTAGACCAATGATACGTTAATTTCGACTGTTCAGGTCAATAAAAATTCAACAAATAGTCTTCGTTTCTCTTGGTTCACCCTGGCGTTTCCTTGTTACGATGGCATTTATCTCCCAAAGCAAGAAAATCAGTTTCTGCATCATGTTTTGGATGATCTGGAAACATACCAACAGAAAAGAAGCCTTAAAAAGTAAGTAGTAGTAGTAGTATAGCTTGCCTCATCTACAACTAAATAAGCTCGAAGTGGCTTCAACGCTCGCATTTTTTAGCATCACTTGCGTATACACAACTCGTACATGTATGTATCGTATCAGATTCCCCAGACGACTGTATACCGCTGAACATCCGACCCAAAGTGACCCAAAGAGGGCGCTGTTAAGAAACTAAACTGAAATCCAGATTGTTACTACTTCGATTGCTTTTATCAGAAAATCTGACCATACTATAATAATAAAAAAAACATTTAAAATTCAACAAAATCTTTAGGCTTATGGGGTAACAAAATGTTGCTCTATGTTGCTAGAGATTCGTGATATACGTAAGAGTGAGAAGAAATGTTTCAAACAATTAATACAGGTGTTCCCCAAGGTATAGTTCTTGGCCTGCGATAGTATTTGCTTTTATTTATTAGTTTGCTATATCTGTGTCCTATTACAAGATTCCAGTGATAAAACAACTGTAAATGTAGCTTCTAAAATCTGATCTAAGTGTGCCTCTCTATTGCGATATGGTTTGCCATGAATTTTCTGTAACGTGTTTGTTAATTTGTTTCTTCTCTGAAGTAATGCGGCGGCCATGTTGGAGTGCTCTAAATCTGACAAGCATGTATCGAGTTAAGTTTCGAAAGCCAACTATAGAAGCCAAACTAAACACTATGTAATAATAAAACTGCACAAAATGAGGATGTTGAACAAACATGCTTTATGAATTCAGAGTCTTTCCTTGCATCTGTATTTTCAGTTGTCCTTTGCAGGTGAAGTTAGGTATCATTTACTCACTTTCTCTCCACCTCCTGATGTTTCCTATCGTTTTCAATTTCTTTTTACCTGATAACTGATTTTTTTTTTTTTTTTTTTGCTTGTTTCTGACTCAAGCAGAAGGTTGAAGTTCCCGGCTTTCTTATCACGTCCTCTATGAAAGTGTCAGCATATCGAAATGAATGAGCCGTTATCCACTGATTTACTTCTACTCATTTGAATTGTTTGGAACGCACTCATAACACAGAATTTACATAGCGAGATGTCTTTAGTAGGTTTTTGATGCACTTTCTTCTGTATCAGATCCATTCCTATAACACTTAGAGATCCACTTTTGTATTACTTTAGAAGCTGACATCTTTGTCCGTCTGCCCTTTGTGTGTGTCTGTGCAGCGTGCTTCTGTTCCCCCCATTACCCAGCAGACTGCGATACTTGATTCACAGGACAATAGAAGACATACCAGATCTCACCACCTTCTCTGTAGGGGAGAGCTGGTGCCGTAGGGTGGTGGTCTGCCCTTCTGAGCTCAGGTACACGTCTTTCCTTTTTAAGTATATGCCTCTGCGATTAGTAGTGAAGATAAAGGCGGCTCGTATTATCAAGAAGCAACACTAGGCAGCCTGTCTGTGCCTTTTTGTCGCGTTTTGATGTGTGAAAATTGAGCCTGGTTGTTGAAAGAAAATCAGATGATGTTTGTTTTTCTGTAGGGCTGAGTCAGAAGAAGACAGTGATGTAGAGACCAGCAGCTGCCTTTCTGAAGAGCCCCCTGGCAGCAGGGCGGCGAAGGAGCCCAACGTCAAGGCGAAACCTTCAGCCCCGTCACAAAGCCGAATACCTAAGAGGCCGGACCAGCCCCTGTACCTGCCGCGAGCCGTTCGGAAGAGGCTGTCTCTGCAGGACTCACCGGGCTCTGCTGCAAACAAAGACATAAGTTCTGCTCAGTGCTGCAGAAGTGCTCCTTCAGAGTCTTGTCCTTGCCCCAAGGCCACAGAACAAAAAGTTTACCCAGCCTCCTCTGCACAGGAAGCCTGTGCCGCTGACGGTATAACTGATGTGCCTGAGAACGGTTCACAGCTTTGTCTCCAGGAACAGACTAAAAAGTCGGCGCTAGGGCTGGATGAAAGGGAGACTGACGTCTGGGACCAGTCTCTGTCGTTCGCAGAGATGAAGTTGGAGGAAGCAAAGGGAGAAAACTTCAGTGTTCAGGCTGAGGATGCAAGTACAGATACAGACGATGTAACAGAACAGGTAGGTTATAGGTCTTATTTTAGAGTTTTTTTCTAAGTATTTTTTATAACCCTGACAGATTTAGATTTAAGTCGTTCATCCAGCCAAGGGGTTTGTTTCTAATTGGGGACAGGCGTTTCTTGGGATAATAAACCAATGTAAAAGGAGTCTGGATTTTGAAGAAAATATCATTTACATAAAAAAGCTTTTCAAAAATCACCTAATAATCTACAAACAAAACCTTATTTTCATATTTCCAATGACTCTCCTTACCATGGACTTAATTTTTTAGCTCCCTCCACAGATTCTCGATCAGACCTAAGTCGGGACTCCAGAACATTAATAATACTTTCAGCCAGAAGAAACATGTTTGCAAAGGTTAAAACATTTCTAAAAGCCCAAGTCTTCCAGCAGCATCAGAAATGTAAGAATCCGAGTAGTTACCTGATCATGAGGTGCTTTCTGCTGTTTTTTTTCTTTTTCTTTCAGATTAAGATGCATCTGAAAGAGACCGGCGTCTCTGTTGAACTTGTTCACAATGACTACGCAATCTATGAGAACGTGTTTCTTAACTCGGATGACTTCAGCCATGTCATTGAGATTTATGACTTTCCATCTGTTTTCAAGACTGACGACCTCCTGGATGCTTTCACAGAATACAGGTGAGATTATAAAGTTGCGACCCAGATAGACCTCCACATATAAATAATTGCTGACTAGAAGGCTCGAAAAATACATTTTCAGTGCTGTTCTCATTTCCTTCTTGATAGAGTTTTGACAACTATGTACTTTTACTTTTTCACAATTATGCACTTGCGTTGTTGGGCTGTCGCATAAAACAGATTGAAGTTTGTGTTTTGGGTCAAGAGGTCTGAACTCGCAAATAGACATTTTCCAAAATTTGTTCAAATTAGGGCTGCAATATATCACACATTTGTCATTATTGAGATATCATTCATTGTGCGATATTCATATCACAAAGGGCTTTTTAGCGTGGAATAATTTGTCTGTCTAAGGATCCTGATTAGTCTCTGCCATAGTAGAAACTCGCACTGTGCAGTCTACATTATTATCCCACAGATAGTTTATTAATTTCCTCTCCCTCCCTTCCTCTTTCTCCTCTCATCGCGTCTCAGTGACGGAGGAATGAAGATCAAGTGGGTGGACAACACACACGCGCTGGGTGTTTTCTCCTGCCAGGCGGCAGGTCAGAGCTTTTTCCACTGTACACTAAACGTGATGAACTGTTTGAACTGATGGTGATTGAAGTCGGTGGCGGTTGTCTTGATTGCAGCGCACCACGCCCTCTCCATCTGCCACCCACTGCTGAAGACTCGAGCTCTCTCTGAGGGGAGTAAAAAAGCACAGGGCAAGGCGGTCAGAAGGGCAGGTAGGACGCTTTGAGCTACCGTAAACAGTTTTGGTGAAATCTCAATAGCCAATTGAATGGTTTGTGTCCCCTTCAAGAATTTCTCCAGCCGGTGAAGGAGCGTCCCAGGACAGACTGCGCAGTGGCCAAACGGATGGTGACCAGAGCTTTAGGCATACCGGGACGAGGCAGACTGTACAGATATCAAGGTGAGCAAAAATGTACACGTACACACACACACACGCACGATTGACACACGTTGCTTTCAACTTGTTTTTATTTAAAACCGTTGTGCATTTCCACATTCACCTCAATATATTAAAACAATTAGCAACTGAAAGGATCCTTGTAAAATGAAGGATTCTTACATTTCTACATTCAAACATTTACAAATTCATTGAGAGGCATTTTCACATGCAAGTGTGTCCATTACAGTAATTTCACAAAGGTACCAAAGTCCCTGATGGAGAAAGTTCAACAAGACATCTAGAAAACGGGCACAGATCAGAGACGAGCGTTTGGTGAAAACAAACAACCCTCCTCTGTTTCTCTTTCATTCCGGTTTAATTTATGAAGGAAAATCCCTCGCAGACGTTGGAAATCGCTGCAGGAACTAATTCCAGACAACCTTGGCGTCTGTTGAACGCAGCACTTCCAAAGAAAAAATATAAATTTTGACTTTTATTTTCCTGTCATTTAGAAGTGGATACAATTTGTCACAACGTTCAGCTAGTTAAATCCAATCGTGACAACAGGAGTTTTCCCGTCTTGACAGGAACTTCCTTGCCAGAGGCTTTGGCTCGTCCCTCTATGATGAATTACAACATTTGTTTTTATGTGTGGAGGGAATTTCTGGACTCTTAACAGTTTTAATTTATACAGCTGCTTTTCATCACAGCTGTTTGGGATAAAATGTACAGTGTAAGATTATGACAATACAAATTCAATCACTACTTGCATTAAGGAACATGGTGTCTGAGTTTTGGTTTGATGCACTCCACACATTATAAAGCTTTGGTTTCCAATGCACTTGTCGCCACACTTGGTTTAATAAGTTACGTGGCTTTAATTCTCATTGCATCATGAGCACCAGGTCAAAATAACACTTTCAAGAACAGCGAGAGACTCTAAAACACACGGTTCTGTACAACTGAATGGGGGTAAATGCAGTTACTGAACAAGCAGCTCGTTTTTCTATGGAGCCGTTGTTTATTGTACCAGCTGAACCCTGAGCACAACGATGATCCAGCACTGCTCCAAGGATGTGGCGTCACACAGCTCCCTCTAGTGGTTGTCAGTAGATTTCCTAGTGCCGTTCTTGTGATGCGCCCTGCTGTGGTCTACCTGTGTGAAAGCTGGTTTGTCAGCAATCCGGGAAACGTGTCCTCTACGTCTGAACTTAATGTGCCACCTGTGAAGTCAGATATAAAAATGTAAGAAATTCACCCAAAAAAAAGGCACATTTTTTAACCTAACTTTTTCTTCTTTTTGTTTTTGTTTCTACATCTGGACTTGACAGAGCCGTCTCCAATCAGTAACTCTGAAGAGCCGCCTCAGATTTCTGTAACCGAACCCAACTTGTAGTATTGTTCACTTTCGGCAACACTAATAAGGCAAATATCTCAACAAGGACGAAACAGACATTGTGGTCATTTCAGATGGGTCCAAAGTCTCAAAATGTTTTAAATTAAACTTTACTGCATGCTGGTTTGACCTGAAATATGTTCAGTTGTCTGGCAATATTTAAGATTCACTTTGTTTCCTTTTGTTGTCCTGGTGAACGAGAACTGGTTGCACAGTGTGAGTGATAAGTTTTTTTTATTTTTTTTTTAGCATATCAAAGACTTGTTCACAAAGTAATTTTCAGGATTTAAATAAATATTTAGTGATGTTTGCTGTTGTGTTAAAACTGTCCATAGTATTTAACAAAGATTTAATAAGGGCAAATTACAAGGCATTGTATATGTAATATATATATATATTTTTTTTTTTTCCAATTTTTAGTTTACTAATTGTAGTTTGAGCCAAGGTTATTCCTAACTGTTATGAGGACCAAAAGTACCACAATTTATTAAAAAATGTTATAAAGGATAAGATGCCATAATTTGATTGTGGGACTTTTGGCCTTCTGTTTTTATGTCACCTTGTTATCGTTTTCATAATCTTTGAATCTTTAGAGGAATGTTCAATCGATGCCTGACAGACCAAGTGTTGAATTTTGTATTTAACAATAAAAATAAAAAAAAACTCCATCAGCTTCTATTCAAAGATTATAAATCACTTAGTTTGTTCGACTGTATATTTCTGCACTATTTCTATCATTCAGCTTCACTGTCATTCAATGAATTGCTACAGTACTGCATGGTCTCCTGAAAACATTGACGCTGCATATATTATTGTGTTTTACATAAAGGAAATGTGAGAACAAAGAGCTCACATTTCATAAACAACATGTAATATTTTGTGACTTATACCACAGTCCAGTTTTAGTGTAAAAACTTTGTCAGAGGAGAAGTTGTCCTCACCTATATGACAGTTGTAGGTCCATATCCGGTGTCCGTCGTAGCGAGTGCGGCACTTCATAATATTGTTGGTGAAATCGGACTCTGCAACCTCGTAGTTTGGGTTTATCACGACCTGAAAGAAAGAACAGTGTCAATGGCGGTTTAACTGCAATAGTCAACCAGATAATATGTTTAATATTTCATAAGGTGAGACTAACAGAGCAGATGTTGTACCTGCAAGATGTAATCTCCTGGCTTCACATCTGTGATGTCGATCCACTGGCAGTCGATGTCGTGCCTGTACGTGTCCCAGCAGCCGACTGTGATGCCCTGAGAGCCAAAGTTGGCACATTCGTACCTTTTCTGTATGCCTAAATATCAGAGCAGATGTTTACAGTTTGTGTCCGAAGAGTCAGTTAAAATGATGCTCATTTTAATCAAGAAGATCAAAATAGCACGATGGTAGAGTATTTCTTAAAGGTAGTTTCAGTGTTAAAAGAACATCCAGAGTCTCTAAATTATAAAACAGAAAGGCAAGTGTTGGAGTCTACCTTCATCACAGTGGGTGTCCTCCAGACAGAAGCTGGCTTTATGTCCCTCTGCTACTTTAGTCCCATTCAGACTCAGCAGGTCATAGTGGGTGAAAACTTCCATACTGTGGTAATGTCTGGATTGCACAGGGAAACAGGGAGCGTTTAAACATCCTGAAAACAGACACATCTAGGAGCTTTACTAAATTTTTTGAATCTTTCAATGATCTGATTAGTTTTGCCCAACAACAAGTTAGCTGATGTACGTTTACGATTCGTGGTAATAGAAAAACTAAATCAGAGTCTCCGAGTAGCTATAACAAGGTCAGAAGTGCAGCTGTACCTGTGACACTCATGCCAGACCCAGGATTGTGGCGACGCCCGCGGCCTGAAGTCCGACAGGCCGTTGTTCTGGATCTGGGAGGAGAAGCGGAGCAGCCGGCGGTAGGAGCTTGGGTCGGCTTTGTCGGCGGTGCTGGACAGACAGCGCTCCTCGTGGGCGCACTGCAGAGCGTACATGGGCCGGTCCTCCAGGTACGTCGTCTGCTCCACCACCTGAGCACTGAGGACCAGGTCTGGGGCCGCTGTGAGGACGACAGCAGCGTGAGCGGAGTCCACAGATTCAAGGTGGGTTTTTTTTACTACTATTCATCACATCAACTTTGAAATTTTTAAACAGCAACTAAACAGTTTTTTTTCTACATATAGACAGTTTCAAAAATATTCATACACCTTGAACTTTTTCCCTTTTTGTCACATTGGAAGCAAACTTTAATTATTGGCAAATCCAATACAACAAACCAACATGAAGTAGCTCGTTACCAGAAGGGACAAATACATATAGTTCAAAAGTATTGTCCAAGTAAAAATCTGGAAAGTGTGGCATGCATTCTTACATATTTTTAATTTGTATTCCACCCTCTGCAGCAAAAGGTGATCCTACAAACTTTTGAGTCAATTACAGTTGCAGTTTTTTTTGGGTTAAGTCTCTTCCACCTTTTCACGTCTGTAGATTGAGAGGTTTGGCCATTCCTCTTTGCAAAATAGATCAAGCTCAGTCAGATTGGTTAGAGAAAGTCTTTGAAAATATATCTTTAATTTTCAACAGGATCAGAAGGCTGAATGGAGATGAGTGCCACAATATTTTAAAGAAAATCCTGCTCTACTCTGTCACTCTATCACAAAGTCTCAATCAAATTCATTGAGGTTTGCGGTTGTATTGTGACAATCAACTAATAATACCATTTTCAGGTTTTCAGCCACATGTTTATATTTTATCCTAAGATATTAATATAAATATGAAATGTGTACTTTCTGAACTAATTTCAGAAAGTATGTGAATGAAACATGAATGCGGAGCTGTTGTCCCGTTTCTTACTCTGCGTGCAGGACACTCCGGCAGCAAAGCGTCCGCCTCCTTTCGGACAGCTGGTGTGTTTGCCGTGATGCAGACACTGATCCAGCGTCAGCTCCGTTCCTGAACATCTCACGCCGCTCATCAGCACAGAGTCGGTCGATGAATCTCCCGCCCAATACCACGTCTCCTGAGAATTTCAATCAGAAATAGCGCGCCATATAATTAGACAATCAAGATTTAAATAATAATAAAAAAAAAAATTAAAATGTGCTTTCCTAAGCGCAGGCATAAAAAAATACAAAAGCAGTTATTCTGACTTTTCAGCTTCAAGAAAAGTAACAGTAAGAGATAATACAAATGTGGCCATTTGATCAGTTCTTATTGGTTAAGTATGCAAATAGTTGCATTAAAAAAAAATAAATAAAAAAAGAATGTGAGTAACTGTTTAAATCCAGGCATAAACCGATCAAGTTTTGTTCCTGGCAACCAAACTGATTACCACGAGATGTGTGTGGGTTGTTTTGGATACAGTGATATAGATGCATTATAAAGCGATTATCTAACTGTTGGCATTAGTCCAATCAAATAATTTACCCCCCCCCCCCCTCACCCACAGAAAGTAAGGAGCTGTGCAGATGTTCTCCTCAGCCCTGACTCAGCTTTGTTGTACAATTTTGCAGACCTTATGGAAAGCCTGTGCAACGGAAAAAGTCAGACTTTCCACCAACAACCGTGAAAGTGGAGGATACAACGGAAGCTGGACTGGGGGTGGGAAGGGTGATGCATATATTTGCTGGTGGGCTGAGGAGAAGAGCAGATATGCAGAAGTGTAGATTTAAGATTGCCGTCATATGTTCCATCTGGTGGTCGGGTTCGCCTGGAAAACCATCGGAGCAAGACGGGAACTAGACTCTACTGGGTCTTAAGAGGATCTGCTCTGCAGTAAAAACCATATAGATGAGAACTTTAAGTTTAGGATAATTATCTGGATGTGGATTATACGTGGCCTGAAATTTTAAGTTGGCACAGAAATGCTCTCGTCGATATAGAGCGTTCGCCGGATCTAGTCAAGGTTCCACTCATAAAGCTGCAGTCATCAACACTCCTCCCTGTAATTCTCTCGCATACCTTCCAGATTTGGATCATCTGAAGCCATAAATTCCCAACATCTATAAAGTAGGTTCATATACAGTGCAAATCATCGGGGTGTTTCGCTCGCTGTCCTCTCACCTCATGACATAAAAAGGAACCGATCAGGACAGAAGTGTGATGCTGCTGCAGTGTTTTCATGTGTGTTGTTTTTTTTTTTTTTTTTTTTTTAAATTGGAAGCTCCTTTACACTTCAAAGATCTGCTCACAGTTTTCTCTAAAGTCTTGCTGAGAGGCTGCACTCTTAAATCTGCCATGGGGTTACCTCCACTAACCAACCTTCTCTACTTACAACCTGGTTTTGATGTTTTTCTAAGCAAGTGGCATCTTTATTTTTGCCCCCCGGGATAAGTATCAGAGGCAGAGAGCTAATGGCCAAACAGGCTTAAACTAGGAAGCACCGACAGGCTGATGTAATGTCATCCGTTTCTCTTGTGGCTGTAACCCATCATCATCTCCTGCCTCCAGAACTGCAGTGAGGTGAATCTGTTTTATTAGCATTACATTATGGAAACTGATCACACGCATCTCATGTTATTTGATTCTTTTCTTCCAAATTGGAGGCTCTTTTACAAGATACTGGCTGTGTTTTTGTTACGGCACGTTGAAGAATAGCTCCTCACAAACACATCGTGGAAATGGCAGAGAGCAGATGGGACCGCATCTGAAAAACTCAGAATCCCTAACAATGATATTAACGTCAAAAGTATAAAATTGCCCATTTTCAGGTCTGTTCTGACAGGCAGAATTCACTTTAGAGCTGTTGTTTTCAGTCCTGTTCCTCTCAACTCAATGCCCTGCATGTTTTAGGTGTTTCTCTTCTTCCACACTCCCGACTTCTGCAGGTGTGCAGGGAAACATCCAAAACACAAAGGGCAGTGGATTTAGAGGGCTGGGATCGAAAACCACAGCTTTAGATAATGAACCAAAGCCTTCACACACTTTTCTACTGAAGGAGAAAGAAAAAGGAGAGAAAAAAAAGTTATTTCTGGCCAGGACCTGTCATACTTCATAAGAGCTGCAGAACTCCTAGGAAGTCCTCATGTGTCTCTGCGGCATTTCTTAGTGTAGTAACCTCTTTTAGCATTTGTTGGCAAGCGCACTAAGAAAAAAAAATGTTCTGCACAGATAATGTATCAAGAAGTTCCAAGAAAAGAATTATGTCATTATTTTCTTGCAGCCCTGGGAGGGAGAAGAGATTTCTCTGTTGTTGGAGGATGGCTCATCGTATTCAGAGGAAAGCTTTGTGTTTGGAGGAGAAACCAGAGTTAGAGAAGTTACCTGGAAAGCATGACTGGCGAAGCCCAGCCCCAGCTGTCTGCACACCACCACCGCCTCCATGATTCCCCAGCTGTCGCTGCACACCGAGCCCCACACCAGAGAGCCGTTCCTCTCCGCCAGGACCTCCACACGACCCTCGTAGGGGTTGCGGCCGCCGCTCAGCCGAAGCTGGGCAGAGAGACGGTTACATTTACGTTTCATTCAAAACGAAGAGCAGTGCATTTTCTTTAAAAAGCACCGACAAGGTGGAGTCAAACTCACTCGGCTGTGGAAGCCCATCGCAGGAACGTTGCACCTGACCGCAGCATCTTCCTCGTGGCTGCAGCCGACGGAGTCCCGGTTGAAGTAACACTCGGTCAGAGACTTTTCAAAGCCGGAGCATTGCACCTCGTTCATGTGGACAGCGCCCACTCCTGCAGGAACACAGCATTTGCATGGGAAAGTCAGGGATCTACTCAGGAAATGACAAAAAAACATATATATTCAATCTTTCAGCACCTGTAACTTCCTTTTGAAGGAAGTTGAATCTGATATTTTTGTCGCCCGACAATTCTACAAATTAAAAAAGCACACGTCTCTTCCCTTGTTTTTCAGACAGAATGTTCCATAAAGGGGCAGATGAATAATATTACACTGCAAAGAAAACAAGCAGCCAGCTATGACAGACAAAAATGAAACTGAAGCCCATAAGAAATACTGCCGCCTCCCCTGAAACATCTGTAATTGCCCTCTCCAGATGTTCTCTGGGCTGCACCCTGACATACGTCTGCATATTAGGCTGATTTGTGCAACTGATCAGTGCGTTGTCTTGTTAGTGACAGGATTTACTGACATTTGTGTACTCCACCAAAGCTACTGAAGAGAAGCTATTTCCAAGTCTGTGGGGTGAAAGTTGTAAGTCGAGAGGTTAGCTTGACCAGGAAGCCCTGAAACGGCCTTGTCCGCGCTCCAACCCAGAATTCCTCTCCTGAAACTCATAAAACATGTTTTCTTCCCTGGAACATTTTGTGCAACTCCTCTGTTTTGCTTTGAGAAAAAGGCAGAGGGAGGGGGGGAAAAAATACAACTTTTCCTGCAGCCATACGAATTTTATAAAGCTGTGGGATATTGCATTTCACAGATTCAGTAATGGGCTCGGTGTGCAAACACCGATGTGCTGCTCCATATGTTCTCTATTGCGTTTATGTGCTGACTTCAAGTCTAGATGGGCTGAGGTGAGACAAAAACAGGTGGTGATGCAGCAGCCAAAGATAAGGAGGAGGTGAAGGTCACCGTCTCGCATTTTCACAGCTGGACATACAAGCTCCTCTGTCCCTGGTAAAGATCCTTTTAAAAAGACATTTGTTTTCAGTTCAGCAGAATAATCTCTAAAAAAAAAAATCCAACCCTTTATTTAGATTTAACGTGGCGAAGTACAGGATTAATCGGTGGGGGGAGAAATAATGCAACAAAGAATAGAATGACGCATAGCAGCTATAAGAAAAATAAATACAAATACATGAACTAAATTTATTTTTACTTTTTAAAGCTGATCGGGGTGTGAGGAAACTTTTAAACATCCAAAACTTCCTGCTTTCCTGGTGTAAAAATGATGTGAGATTTATGTTCTTTTCTCCAAACGGGAAAGCATTTCAAGTAATGAAAGTGTGCACTGATCTTTATAAGGAAGGGTGTGGCTCCAAAAATAGCTACTTGCCTAAACTTGATCATATCTGCAATCAAAGTGAGAATTAAAAAGTTTAAAACTGGATGAGGAGCCGAGCTTATCACACCACCTCGAACAAAAAAGAGGAAAATAAGGGAGGTCAATTTTTTTTTTCACACAGCTCCAAATTTGGTTAACATTAACCGTAACAACTATTTCTTATAAACACATCTTTGTTTGGGGTGCTAGTAATTACAAATTGTACAACAGGATGTTTCAAAAGTGAAGAAATAAATGTTTTTGTGCTTTTATTTTAGTTTCACTGCTTCCTACATTATGTTAGTGTTTTCTTCAACATCAGCAAATGCTGATGTTGAAGAAAACATCAGCAATGTTTTCTTCAACATTGCTGATGTTGAATGGAGTCATCGTTAATAAACTCCTGGTTACCTTGACCCATCCGGCCTCCAGTCAGGGCCTCTTTGGCGCTGCCAAAGCCCAGCTCCCGACACACCACAGTGGCTGCCCTGATGTCCCAGTTATCGTCGCAAACGGTTCCCCACTCTCCGGTCTTCAGCACCTCCACTCGACCCTCACCTATCATAGCCCCGCCTCTCAGGCGCACCAGGGGTTGCTGTGGAAACATCACACGAAATAAATAAGACTGTGGATATGTCGCAGATGGTGAGCATTTAAATGATTGTCACAATGTGGTGGGTGGGGGGGGGGCAAAAACATGCAAATATTTGGCAGATGGACGAATTCAGAACAACTACAAAATGACGACGAGTGCTTTTTAATCCCCTCCAAAATGTGAGCAATATGGTGGATAATCTAAAAGAAACACAGAGAAGCTGGTCAGAGCTGATCTGAGGATTGATGGACATAAAGAAACCAATTGCAGAGCAGTGCTGGAAGAAAACTTAGCAGAGGCCGTTTAAAATTCCTGCCAGGACTTAAAAATCGATGTTTAGACACTTTGGATCCAGTCTGACTGAGTTCTACACAGTAGTAACTCAATGCAGTCTGGATACAAATTCATACTGCAGTTTTCAGATTTGAATTCATGGAAAATGCTGAAAACCATGCGTCATTGTCTCTCTAGTGGTGTGAGAGCAGGCTGAGAGCAGCACAGAACTTTCTTGCTGAGCTAGCTGATAAACATAGCAGCCAATAATTTATAAAGTGACCAACCTCCATCCTGTAGGCCTTTCTGAAACCCACGCTGACGCTGGGAGCAAAGGCCCGCCCGGGTACGCAGCTGATCACAGCAGGCATGCCCCGTCTGCATGTGTTGTTGCCTTTGAGCTGGATCTCTTTGCCCAGTTTGCAGTCTGACAGGTCGGCCTCGTTGCCTGTGCAGTTGATGGAGAAACCCCAGTAGTTCTTCTTGCGGCGCTTCGCCAACAGTCTGAGGAGGATATAACAAAAACTATGTGGGTACCATCCCGACACTTTGGATTCATCCCTGCAGAGACTAGATAACAAGCCATCCATCTGATTCAGGTGTGTTGGAGAAGGAGTACATCATCATCACCTTGATTTTCCAACAATTTAGGCACTTGTGAATGCACCACTGTGCCCCTCCAATGGTACTTAAGAGATGCATGTAAAAGCTGAAGGATAAATTCTTTGCAAAGCTTTAAAAAGCTATTTAATTAGTTTTATTTCTAGCTGTGTGCAATTGATTCATGCATATCGTTTGTTGAGAGAATTTCTTAATATTCCCCTGAAATCACACATGAATGAAAGTCAGAAGTTGAGGGTCACTAAAAAACCCAACAGATGAATTTGAAGTAGAGCTGCATATGAGGAAAAAATCAAGCCAATTACTGAAACCAGAAGAAACTTTTCGACGTTTTCCACGTTGAGCTCCAAACTGATCTGAATACAGAAATGTGTTCAATTTGATGGTGCATCAGGACTCATTTTGTAAAAACCAGCTGCTTAATAGTTGTTTTTCCCGTATGCAGCCAGACATAATTTGGTGCCTCACACCTACGAAAGCGTGAAACTCCACAATTAATTTGAAACAAGTGTTTTCATCCGAGGAGAAGAATAGCTGCTCAGTGTTTCCATTTAATCTGCTTCTTAAGGTTAAATATTTTTTTGTGGGGCCCAACGCTGACCTGCTGAGTGGATCTTTCATACCATTCCTGCTGAAGGTCAAAAAATATTAACACATGGAGAAACAGGTGCAGCAGACCTGGCAGAATCACGGTTTGATTGAACGTGCTTGGAAACACTTTTTGAAAAAAAAAAAAAAAAAATCAGGTTCTGTCTGTGTGTTTGCCCGTTTGCACAAAGCATTTGAATCTGTTGCCCATGTGAGCAGACAGAGAAAGACACATGAAACCCAACAGAACCACGATTTCAGACTGCAGTACACTCAGCTGTTCCCGTCCAGGACTATCATTCATCTGCTCAAACTTCCTCTGACAGGGCCAACCGTCTGCAGGGCCAAGTGTGTTTCATCTCAAGAGTGGAAAATGGATGAAAGCGTGAGTGACTAGCGGAGTAAACAAAGCTGTTGTGTAATGTTTCCTAACATCTGTTTAGTTTGGGCTAAACACACCTAAAACTTACAAAACCAACAGAAAAACAACCTCAAAAAAGAGTAAGCAACATCACAGACGTGCTGTATTTTTAGCATGTGTAGGATACAAGTCTGCCCGCAAATGACGGCTTTCTTTTTTTTTTTAAACGTGTGAATTTTAAAGAATCCATTATATATAGTACATCACAGTGTTTACTCATTCCAAAAAACAGTTTTTAACGTAACCCAAAGTAAACCGTACAACATGTAGACCTTCATTACAGCAAATTAGCATAATTAAAACTCCGACTTCCCGCCGCAGAGCCGTTACTCACTTGTAGGGTCGCACGTTGAAAGGTTTCTCACCGGGGAAACCGTGCATGCCACAGACGACTCTGCTGTTCATCTCAGTCCAGTCCTCGTTGCAGATCTGTCTCCATTTGCCTCCGTCTTTCACCTCGACGAAGCCCTCGGTGATGGGGATCCGTTTCCTGTGCGAGTACGTGGCTCTGATCCTCACCTCCTCCACCTGCACCGTCAAGCCCTGAGCGGCGAAGCAAAGGCTGTCATTAGACAAAATGCAACCCAAAGCAAGGTTTGACTTTGGTTATGATGAAAAATAAGAGATAACATAAGAGTTTTATGTTATGTTTTCTACATAAGCAGTGCAGCACCCCTTTTTGTTTACAATTATTACTGCAAATTCAATGATTATCGACGAATTTGTGCTTAATTTTTGGTAAGTCTGACCAAAAATATTTAGCTTTTGAATTATTTTTGCTTCCCTGCACAATCACCGTGACTTTTCCATCCTTCTTGTCTGTCTGGTTTAACGTCTTCGGAGCCGAGCCAGCATGAAGAAATGCAATGCAAAGGCGGCCAAATTTGTTGTAAAACATTAACAGGCAACAAAAATGACACTGAATGGACATATGCTACACAGGAATAAAAAACATATTGCGTCTTTGAAGCACAATTTCCAACACTTCTGTATTTATCATCATTTTGTACTAAAATGACAGCTTATTCACTAGAATGACATGTAAGATTTTTTAAATATATTTATATGGTTTATGGCTTTTATTGTATATTTTTTCTAAATGTAATAGTACAGAAATTAATAAAATTATTATTTTAATTGTTCTTGCTGCATTTGTTAAGCTAAAGAAAAATATGCTAAAATATTATAATACAATTTATGGCATTTTAATTAGAAGTCCACATTATTAAGGTTATTAATTGCAATCTTAAGGTTGTATGATTAGCTAAATAACTAAAATATCTAGGGTAATACGAAATTATCATAAGCAAGCCACCATGTTAATGTCCATCAAAGTTGTACGATCAACATTTTGTGGTGAGAATTCGTCTCAGAAGCAAAATGTTGGTTTTTATTTCGGGACACGGAATGACAGTAATTACAAGGATCACCGCATGCAACGACTAAATCCAGCGGACTAAATCTAAAAGGGAATCTGATGCCCTCATCTCCTCACATGAAGCCTGTCTGGCGGTCAGCTACATTCCTCAGACCTGCTGTGGAAAACGTGCAGCTCCACGTTACACCGAGCCCCGTGGCATCCAAACTTCCCTGAGATTATCCAGCCCCAGAGTGTTTGCTTATAAACACGGTTATGTAACTAGAAAAGGGAACATAATCACAAATATACTGTCATCTGTTAAGATGGCTGCAAAGTGTTATTTACAGGATGTAGATAGTTTCTCCGGTATACAACCAGCACAGCCAAAACGGTGTCCACTTCATATATTATAAATACAACACAGCTTTTGACCATTACTCAGAAATGTGAAACCATCTTGGGAAGAAAGACAGAGCTTAAGCTGCAGGGGGAACTCCAGTGAAACGCTCTGATTGCACAAGTGCTGCACATTAAACCGCTTCATGCTAGAAATGTGGTTATTTCACGGGAAGCAAGAAACATGTTCAGTTTTAGAGTTTTTGAGTATCTTTAAGGTAGTAAAGTCTTGGTCTCCCTAAAGGTTATGCAAAGCCAGCTGCTCACGTTGTCAGGAAACGGTTATCCAAACAATCAGTTACGTTTCCTGACTACCCCTAAATCAAGTGGGAATAGTCACCTTTAACCTCTAGATCTTTATGGGATAATACCTAGAACTTCCACTATGAGCCAGATTTTGCCATTTGCTCCTGACTGAGTGTGAAGTTCTACCATAGGTGCAAAAAAGAAAAAAAACTCCAAAAAAAAGAGATGTTTTGCAATTTATAACTGCTGATTGCAGTACTTTTGTAACATCCAGTTCAGTTTGGCTAAAAGAGAAGAATAGGGCATGTTTCCCCAGAATATTAAACATCTGTCCACAGAGTGGTTTCCTGCGGATGGCGTCAGCATCGGGGAATGTTCAGGGCTGCGGGGTCTCTGAACACTCATGACTGCAGAGAGCAGGAGGAGCCTCCGGAGCTTCGGGAGCGACCCTGGTCCTCCCACTGACCGCAGAGGTTGGAGGGGGTAAAGACTACTCCTTCATGAAGGGATTCTTGGTAGTCTGGGCATGACAGCGTGTTTTCCGTCTGCAGGAGGGACGGTTGAGATACGTGATCAGATACGTGATCAGGGTCAGGCACCAGTGTTCTAAATTTAATCTGTTTTATTTTATCTTCCTTATTTTAACTTCAAAACAAATGCTAATTGAATTTGGATTGGAGAGGTAATTCATAAAAAGCATAAAACAGACTAAAAATGCAACAAAAAAATGTTCTGAAATTAAAAGAATTGAAAGAAACATGCCGGGCAGGTGTGAGGCCAGGTATGAAACGGGATACTGGGACTGAGTAGTGTTGTGTTTGGCTCAGAGTGAGGAAACTGGCTGTCTGAATGTGTGAGACTGAAGAGCAGTGGACAGATATGCACAGCTGGGATCAGTCCAGGCGCCCGCTAGCCTCCCGAACCCTGACCACCAAGCATAAACTCAGCATTATACGTCTGGCTGCACCCCAGCTGTACGGGCCAGACCGTTTTTAACTCTGCTCAGCCGCAGGGTACAGCACAGAGAGACACCTTGAGCTGTACACATTTACGAAAGATATTTGCGTAATGATACATAAAGGGAGTATTTTTATGTTCACATTTATATTAGAAAAATTAGACCAGTTCAATGGCAGTTTTTGTAACAGGAGATTTGGGTTTCTGCCCAGGGTGGCATGATCAAGGGTATACAGCAATTACCCCACCCAAAAGGCAGTGA
Organism: Girardinus metallicus; assembly: GCA_903067095.1. Taxonomy (NCBI): domain Eukaryota; kingdom Metazoa; phylum Chordata; class Actinopteri; order Cyprinodontiformes; family Poeciliidae; genus Girardinus; species Girardinus metallicus. The sequence goes on along the minus strand of CAEGAE010032356.1, from coordinate 13,803 downwards.
ATTTAAAAGAATCTGGGGTGGATTTAACCAAATGTCATTCACGGTTTTCAGGAATTAGACTCTTTAAAACACACGACAAGAACTGTGAAATCTTTCCTGTGTTTGACAAATGATTTTATGTTGCCTTTTTGGTATTAGAACCACCTTAGATGAGACAAGTGTAAAAATGCTTAAAGTATAATAATGCTGAATATATTATATTGATCAAACCTGGAGTCATTAATCCACAGTTATTTCAGGACACTTCCACATAGTTTGTAATTTGTGAAATCTCTCAAAAAAAGAACTTAAATTAAGGAGTGTTGAAATCAGTCAATCATCCACCTGTGAGGATCAATTATCTGATCAGTATTATTAGTTCTGAATGTTTCTGATAAGTTAATACTTGAGTCTAAGCACAGTAGTGAACTGAGGCCACCACTGTTAATAATAACAGTCATTTTTCTAATTTTTGACAAAAACAGGTGTGAGCAAAACTGTTTCCATACTTTTAGTGGGTTAAATAAACAATAGCTTAATGCAGCACAAATGTGCAATTCATAGTAGGTCTAGTTTCATATCAGCTCACTGTAGAATTTCACAAACATTTTTTCATGCTTGCCAACTCTCACTGTACCTCGATGACTGCTACAGTCTTCATATCTAAGTATTCCTAAAAATAATTTCCTAGTCCATGTTTGTCTGTGGTGACTGAGGGCAGAGAAGAAAGCAGATCAGCCTCTGAAGTGCACTCTGGGAATTGCTAAATGAAGAGCAGACTTCTTTTTCCGACCGGGTCTCCCTCAGAATAGAGGTGTGTGAACATGAGGCTGTGGTCTAGCCAGTGTCTGATGAATGCTTCCACTACTGTGCGTTTCAGCCTCCCAGGCCTTCTCCAGCACGTTCGACAACATGTGAGTAAAATGCCCACCCATTCAGCTGCCGTCCAGCCCACATTGCAAAAGCTCTGGCAAGTATGAACGCTGATCACGCTTTGGTTTAGATGAAAAGCCAGAAACCTCCGAAATGACTTTCACATGTGCCCCACCCCGACTCCTGCCTCACTGGACCCCGATCCACCAAACGTACGTGGCTGCTAACTGATGGGCTCCGCATCTGGAAAGTCCATCAGGGTGTCCTGCTTGCAGTAAAATCCAAAGGAAAAGTCATTTTGGATGGGAATTACCAATTTATCCAGCACAAAATTGGATAAATTAGTCAAACGTGGAGTTAGGGAGTTTAATTAAAGTCAGTAAAATCTCACTTTCACAAGTAGATGCATCTAATTTGTTTTCAATACGCAATCAGAGACGTGGTTCCTGTGTATAACATGCATGGTTTCATATTCAGCAACAGGACAGACACAAAATGTTCTCTCACAAAACCAACTATAAAACTTGCTTGTATAATATTTTCTTTTGCTAAACTGTGAAACCTCTTACCGTTCCAATGCGAATACACCACTTTATCTCCAAAAGAACAGTTACATTAGTGTGGTTCTAGTTGTGCAACATGAATGTTTTAGCTCTGAATAACATCTGCAACTTCCTAGGAATACATCGCATTTACAGAGGGAGTGCCATGTGAAGACACTGAATCATAAAACTCAAATCAGCTTGGCTAGTCTAAGACACAAAGGAGAGCTCGGGCCATGGGAGGATCCAGCTGCTGAACATGTGGTAACTGCCTTCCAGACAGCATGTACTGGAGTCTCCTGACAAAAATAGCCCTTTCTCCCCTCCACCAGTCTCTTCCTCAAAAGCTTTTTCAATTCAATGTGCTGAAGGCGAGCTTAACTCCTGCTCAGGTTACCAGCTGTAATCATTGAGAACAGACGTCCGTGAACAACCTTCGCCCAGTTTTAGTGAATAAAACTGGTGTATCCTCCTATTACAATAACTGTCTTAGATGAGATTGATGAATCCTGGTGTGACTGTTTGGTTCAAGTAAACATGTTCTGGTTGCAGAATGCAGCTGCCTGTGCAGCTCACTTTTAACTCGTCCCTTCAGGAACAAAATGTTTTCTGTCTGCCAACTTTCGCAGTTTTGATTTCTGTCTCTACGGGTTTTCTTCACATTCTGATAGCTGGTTTTTTTCCTGCCCTGCTAAAACATAGTAAGGCAATAATAAAAATAACAATACAAAAAAAAAAACAAGAAAAGAAAGGCAACAAAAATAGGTGTAAGATTTGCATAAAGTAAGTGACAACATAGATAAAATCAAGAATAAGACAAATCCTTTCCAATTATTACACAGAGAGTGAGGGAGTTGTGGTTCTAAGTAGCATGTGTCTCCTTTCTGAATCAAAAATGAGAACTTCCTTATTAAGAGGTGATTGTTGGTTACAAGAAGTTTGAAAGATATTAAATAACACTGAAATTGTGTCAAGTTCAAAAGAAATGTAGGAAAACTTATCTGAAGGACCTCTTTACCTGGAATACTTTCTGTGAAATCTTACTGCACTTTTAATCAAAGCGAGCGATCCTTCCTGTCAGATGCCTCTTTTTGGCCCACAGTATCAGCATGACATAATGATTACACACCTAAACTGTGACACAAGCGTCTTGGAAAATAAAAACATCCTCTCAGAATTACTGCTATCAAATCTGTGCTATGAACCCCTAATCATACTAAAATAACACATCCCACTGTGCACTGTGTTTTTCCAACTGGAACATCACAGCGTTGCACAGCTGGTTGGATTATCTCGACTAAATTAGGGGAAAAATGTTCCTGCTGACAATCGGTTTGACCACCGCACCAGTCATATATGTCATGAATTCCTTACCACTATAAAAAAATCTAATGATTAGTCATAACAACAGCACTGTATTGAGCTGCACAGACTAAATTAAATCTGTGTACTGCGAATAACTAACACAGATTAATGTGGAAACAGTGCTGGGTCACAGATGTGGCTTGTAAAGTTGGTTCTGTAGTTCAGGAATGATCAGTCTATTGTTCTTTTAGGGGTGTTGGGTAACCATCGAAGGCTGATGGCATTTAACATTTGTCAGTAATAAATAACTCGAGACGTTGTTCAAACTGAGAGACATAACGTGGAAGAATGGTCTTAAAATTATAAAAACACACAGTGCCTTGCAAAGAATTCCAACCCCTTGAAGTCTTCAAATGTTACACCCGCAAACCTCAATGTATTTTAGTGGGATTTTATGTAATGGACAATCTCAAAGTGGTGCTTAATTGTCTAATTTTGAATTAAGAGGATACACTACACTTTTGAGGCTCTTTACCGGCTTGTATTTGACATTTGGGTCTCTCTATTAGGTCAATTTCTACCAGTTTCCACTTCTAAAAACTCAAAGTTCTTTTCCATTCTTCTTTGAAAAGTACCTCAACCCAAGTCAAACTGGATGGGGAGCATTTGCCAAAATCACCTTTCAAGTCTTGCCATTCCATTTGGATTTTGACTGGGCCTTTCCAACAGATGAATGTGCTTTGATTTAACTCACGCCATTTTAAGTCACACCCCTTGGACTTTTCCATACTTTGTCACGATACAACACCAAAGTCTAGTGCTGCTTAATGGGATTTTACCAACACAGAGTTTGTCAAAAAACAAAATCTGAGAGGTGTAACCAGTGCATCTGTTCAGCCCCTTTGTGTCAGAATCACTTATTGCTGCAGATATGACTGTGACTCTTTTGGGTTACGTCTCTACCAGTTTTTCATTTAAAGACTAGACCTTCTTTTCAGGTTGGCTCGAGCTCAGGTTGGATGGAGAGCATTAGTGAGAAGCAGCAATTTTCAAGTCTTGCCACATATTCCTAATTTGATTAAGGTGTTTTGTATACGCACAAAAAATTCCATTATAGTCTCATCTGACCAGAACACCTTTTACTAGGTGATTGCTCTGTGGCCTTGATGGATTGTGGAAAACAGAAAACTGGAGTACTTGTGGCTTCATTTCAATAACAGCTTTGTTCTTCCAGCTCTTCCATAAAGACCAGATTTGTTTAGACTCTTGGTTGCTCTAACGATTAATGCCCTGTTTGCCCAGCCCTGACAGTTTAAGTTGTCAGCCATGTCTCATCGTGGCTTAAATGTCTTCTGCGCTATCTCTGACCTGTCGGGTGTCTTCCTTGTGTTTCCAGATACTTCTTATTCACAAAAAGTCTTCAGGAAACCTCTATACAGAGCAGATGAATTTAAGCCAATTTTAATTACACACAAATTGACTTTGGTTGATTTGGATTGACTTTGTTTGAATTAGGCAAAAAAAGCGACAATTTCCTTCCACTTTGCAATTATGAACTTCTACCTTGTGTTGGTCTTTCACACAAAGTTGCAATAAGATTCATTAAAGTTTGTCCCTGTTGCATGTGGGAGAGTTAAGGGGATATGAAAACTTATGAATGCTTTCATCCTTGTGGCACAGACCAAAGGTAATGCCCACAGCTGGGACTGTTCACTTTCCAGACTCAACACAGAATGTCAATTCATGCTGTGAATAAACAGGTTGCTGGAACAGGGTTGCTCATTGCTACCGTCACTTCAAGCAAACCGAAAAAGTTGTAGGTACACCTTTTTCCCCTTCCTCTCCTCTGTAACTTAAAAGACTTTGGTTGGATTTAGGAAATATTTGCAGGGTGGGAGAGTGAACTGCACTAACACAGCAGAAACCTTAAATATACTGATCATATAGCGAACGAAGAGGTGCTACCATCATGTGCAAAAAGCAGGAATAAACTAGTAAGTCCACATTACACATTTTAATTTCACCTCTCGTTATTTCCTTCATTCCTAACACTGAAGCAGGCAGTGGAAAAACAAACAAGGTCATCAAATTTTCTCTGCTGGTATGTTGTCTTAACTGGACCTTGACAAAAACATATTCACTGTTCTGGCTGCTGTGGAGACTTGTGACACAGCCACACCTCCACCCTCCATCAAGTACAAACAAACAAAGAAGGCCTAGCATGAGTTCAGTGAGAAAGCACTGCCTCTCTTTGAAGCTGCCAACGAATGCTGCTTCAGTTTTAAATGGCAGCTTTTTTAGTCACTTGTTTTTGGACAAGCCGAAGGAATGTCTGCATCGCCTCCCTCGGCCTCCCTCCCTCTCTGACTGTCACGTTCACAGGCCCACACTGACTTTCCATCCGGTGCAGAGGGGCTCTCTACAGGCAGACCGGATGGTATTCCTTCTCTCTGACTCATCGCCATGATCTCCCAGGCTGCATAGTGGAGCTCTGGTGTGTCCACTTATAACAGACTCATAATGTGGGATACAGGGAGCATCTTCAGGTTAAAATGACTTGCTGTGTTACATGCAAAAATAACAAATTGCATGTTTATTCTTAAATGTGATGTGAATGCGATACTTCAGCAGGTTTCAGTTCAGGTTACACAATATTTTTCTTCTTTAAAAGATAAGATCATAAATGCATTGAAATGTAGCAATAAAATCCCAGTGAGGAAAGTTGGACGGATTTGAAAATAAAACTTGACTTTGAGCGATTAGAAGACGTTTTACTACAATAAGGTTTTCTTTCATCCAAAGCCCGTCCGCTATCATTTTCCAAGGCAGAGAACATCTGTCCAGGTTACATGTGTGTACTTGAATCAGGCGTAGAGCACTGCTGAGGTGTTAATAATTTATTACACATTTGGTCCTTTTTGTACAGTAGAGGTCTAGGTGAGCCTACCTCCCCACTGATGGCTTGGTTCCTGATGAACTTGAAGCCCGGAATGCGTTTCTGAGCGCACACCACTCCGACGTCTTCTGAATGTTTGCAGTCAGACACTCCGAAGCCATTCGACTCGCACTGAGCGAGGCTCTTCTCTGCGCCGGTGCAGTGCACGTTGTCTAGCCAAATACGACCTGGAGCAAGAGAAGGCAAAGGCAGGTTTATTTGTGCAGCAAATCTACACAAGGTATATTGAAATGAAAACAAAGAGATGCACATTAACAAGAAATGCAGTAAGAGTAAATTTATGCATCGCTTACATAGAAAAAAATTCTAAAAATGAACTGACAAAGTAATCTTTGACTTTCATTTGAAAACTGTAATATTTTTAGTCCTGATTTAAAGGAGCCAACATGTTATTAAAATATCAGGCATTCAGACAGTCGATTTCAAAGCTGGGAAACGTAAAGCCTATAAGCCGACAACAGCCACTAGTGTAGTTCTGAAACAAGAGGTCACTGAAAACCTGACAAGTCTAGATACAAGTACAATACCAGAAAATTTTGCAACAATGATAAAAATGGTAAATATTGTGATGACAATATCAGGTGTCTTCTTTCTCTTTCCAATGTGTGCTTCCATCACTCTGTGACCTTTAGCATTTTGGCCGAGGTCATATTTGTGCCTGAATTGATCATCTACTTCTTTGCAACCCTGTTCAGCTTGGTAGATATCATAACACTTGAACTAAAAGCCAACAATTACTGCACTCTTTAACAGTTTTCTTTTCTTGGCATTTCCACTGAGGTAAAAGACATGCACTCACGTGCCGCCGTGTTTGTTCCTTGACGTAACCAGCCAAAGCCGGACTACTACATGATCTGCACAGCTGGCAGATCTGAATCAGCCTTGAGAAAAACCACACAGCTGTACTTATGGGTGCGTTCAATGTGCTGCTCATCCTTTTAACTGCCTCAAAGTGTTTCTGAAGAACGTTGCGATCATACCAACACAGTGACTGCATATTACATGGTCATCCACCCTTTTCCCTGAGTACTTCTGTTTGGAAGAACAATGGAAGAACTTATAGTACAATTCTTGACTTTAATTGCTACAGGGCGAGATCCAGCTAAGTCTCAAAGGACTTTTTAAACAAAAAGCATCCATGATTAGTGCTGTAGTAAAACCACAATTACCCTTTTTTTTCAGGGGCTTTAACATGCCACAGAGAGAAGCCAAAGGACTGTTGAATGGAGTCATTCATTTTAATAATGAGCTGTAATTGCAAAAAGGCAGCCAAGAATATTCAAACTAAACTGGACAGAGGACAGTATTCCTGTGGAGTCTCACTAAAAGTTATAAATAGTGATCTATTAACTTTATTGGTGTAAAAAGTTACTCTAAAAAGGAAGTCCTTATAAGTGTTATATCATTATGTCGTAAATCTAAATCTTTTGTAAATGTCTGTCTTCAGTGTAGAAGTGTTGGTTATACAATGCATTACAAATGTATTCACAACCCTTACGTTTTTCATATGTTGTCATGCTACAACTAAACCCCTAAAAGTATTTTCTTGGGCTTCGTGTGATAGACCAACAGACTAACGGTTGCTTTCAGAAGTCAGCCGATCGCTATGCAGAGTAAACTGTGTAGTTTAATTTGTAATAAATATAGTAGTTCTGAGAAGGCTTAAGAGAACATCTGTGAACAAAGACTGGGGCAGATGATGCTCAGTCTTCAAGCATTGTGAAGACAGCAGAGTGGCCAGGAATAAAGTTGTGAAGAAGTTAAAAGCAGAGTTAGGTTACAAACCAAAATTCCAGTCTTGGATTGACTATGTTTATCCTGTCATCCAAAAATGGAAACAGTATGGCCCCACTTCACACCCACCAAGGTATACAATGGTAAGTCTCACAGCTCATGGTCAGGGTTAGGAAGAATTTATTTAAAATGGACAACTATTGTTGCGCTAAAACAAATATGGCATTTGTGTAAGTACCACATCAAGAAAGCTGTTATTGGCAGAAAGCCAGAAGAACTGCTGTCTGCAGTTTTCTTTAAATCATGCAGATGACATAGCAAATATGTATCTGAATGTGCTCCGGTCAGACGGGACCATAACTGGTCTTTTTCAACTGAATGCAAACCACTAAGGGAGGCAGAAAACCAACAACTGCACATCACATAACATGACAGAATGTGGGTTCAAGCGGCGTGAAAAACAAAAACTGTAGAGAGGGATACAATTTTGATCGCTGAGTGTTTTCAGCAAGACAAAAACACAAACTGGCTACTCTGAACACTTAAGGAACCTTTTTCTCTTCTCTTTTATTGTTGGTGGATGATGAAGGATAAACATGATATAAACTAAGAGTTTCTCATAGCTACCTCTAAATGCCAGAAATTCCATACATAGCATGATATGAGGCTTTTTTTTCTCCTCACTCGGCCATAAAAACGTTTCTTAAAGTATATGCTGTCTTTCCATCCAGATATTACAAGTATAAAGATTTACTGCTTGTCAGCCACAATATCTACATGAATAAATGCATAGACCTGCTTAGGTTCAGAAAAGTTTCCACAATGACTGAAGTTAATTGGAAACCTGATTACTCTGCTTCTGTAGTCCTGACTGAATTTATGACTGGCAGGACCACCAGCATCTATAACATTCACAGAGATGGGGATGTCATCAGCGTTCCTACAGCAACAGAGGAAGCTGTATAGGTCGGAAAATAAAAAAAAAAAAAGAAGAAAAAACTGAGGTGAGATTATGTCTGGGTTACGGTGCCTTCAGTCTTTCCCCGCTCTGAACGGACTGATGTGCCCTCGCTCACGTTTGATGAGAAACCCAGCGCCAGAAAGGATTACCACTCAGACACTGAGGTAAAAGACATGCACTCACGTGCCGCCTTTTACCTCAAACCTGGAAGCCATTCAGAGATTCACGTGGAAAACCTGGAGCTGAAAGCAGACATCTGCTGCCTGCCTTCAAATGTATGCGGTTGGGCGATAAAGTAATCCCCCCCACACCATTGTAAAAAGCCTGATCCTGATTCTTCTGGTTGACTTTCAGGAAGTCTTGACTTGGACTTACTGGCTTAGGAGACTTTCTGATAACAGACCCATTTCTTCCTTACCTTCCCCTCTCCCAAACTTGGCAGAGGGAGCCCAGGACACAGCATCCATGAAGCCTAGCTCTCTGCACACCACTTGCGCAGCAGAGATGGAGAAGTCATCATCGCACACTGTCCCCCACTCGCCATTGTGGAAAACTTCCACCCGGCCCTCGTAGTGTTTCCTCTTCTCCCCCCCGAGGCGTAGCTGGATTACAGGCTTGCCGGCGTCTGGCTGGGCACTGCTCAGCACCGACATGCACAGCAAAGTCAGCAAAAGTTGGTTCACCATTATGGGGACGTCACGTGGAAAAGATGAGTTATCTGGAGGGAGATACAATGGCATATGACTTTTATTATCATCTTTACAAAACTGCTGTCGCCAACTCTTTCTGAAGGTCCTTCTCGGTTTCCAGACAGTTGAAACGTGGTTTGTGGTACTTTTTGCCCATAATGTCAGGGACTGAGGGCAATCTTTATAAGATCTTGGTTTGGCTATTAAATCAATTTTCCAAAGGCATTATTGCACTGCCTCTATGCAGCCATGAGTATAGAATAAAATTTTTACCACGGTTCCAGTATTTTGTAACAAGTTTGACTGAACTGAAACATTGTGCCATAACATATATTTTACATTCTGCTGGTACATATAAATTCAGAATCAAAAATTTTCAATTTCAGAGGTGAAAAATGCTTCTAAGCAGAATTAGGGGTGTTTTGGTTAACAATGAGAAGCAGCTGATCTCTGTATCTGTCTGGCAGCTTAATTGAGCTCCTGAACAAAGGGTGCTACTTGTCTCTTTATCTGCTGATCTGGACCCTGAGGCTGATCTGAACTCTCTGAACTTGAGTTCAGAGAGAAAACTGAAGTCATCCTTAATATTTCATGAAAAACTCTGAACTCGTCAGCTCTGGGACCAAAAATACCTGGGGGAGTAAAGATATGGAAAGAGGAAAGTTAGGAGGAGACCTCCTCGTCATTAAACATGGAATGAGGAGGGGGGGGAAGCAGCTTTCCGAGTTGACGTCATGGTAAAAGCCCAACAAACTGCAGGCGCTTGTACAAACACCTCCTTGGGTGAAAGGTCAATAAATTGTCAATCTGCATGGTGCGTCACCTGGGAGTCAAAGTAAAACATGTGGTCTGTCTTCCTTAAATATCAGTACAGGCAGCAAACGCAACTTTAATACCCAATAGTGAACATTTTGTGACTTGAGATAGACAGACAGACAGACAGACAGACAGACAGACAGACAGACAGACAGACAGACAGACAGACAGATAGATAGATAGATAGATAGATAGATAGATAGATAGATAGATAGACAGACAGACAGACAGATAGTCTTTCCATTTTTAGACAGTGTATCGGATAGAGATGTTTCATATATTCAAAGTATGAGATATTGTACATATCTGAACTGTGCTTCAATCCTCTCCGTAATCTTATCATTTGCTCCCAAATAGCCTGTCAGATAAAAAGAGTTCTTCCTTTGTTAGCTTTAACAATAAAACCCCAAATTCTACTTTTATACATTTTTTTATTATGTTTTTTTTTACCGTAGCTGTGATCATTTTCTGCACCTGTGATGTGTTGTTAGTTAATATTTAAAAAAACAAACAAAAATGATTTCAGTTCTTCACCTGACGGCTGAATTTATGCTTAGAATAAGATATACACAGATAATTTGAGTGAATTGTTGACCAATTCAGTGACTTCTGAAAGCAGATGGCTGGACAAGATTTTATATAGATGTAACAGAGTAATGGGGGAGGAATAATGACACATCCTACACTTTTAAGGCTTTTATTAGTAGAAATTGATGCATTCTGTTTTTTCTCCTCATAATAAGGCACCACTTTGTGCTGGTCTGTCAGCAATTAAACCAATTAAATACATTAACGTTTGTGACAAAATGTGAAAAAGTTAAGAGTGTGAAAAGTTTAGCAAAACACTACAAGTAGCATAAAAACAAAAATCACATGTAATAGTGCAGATGGCTAACATGGCTAAAACTGTGACGCTAATGTAGGCCCTATTTTATTTATTATTAGTTCATTTTCTAATTTTGAAGTCTAAATTAGCACAAAATGTAAAGAATGTAAAAGTGACATTATAATAACATAATTAACAGCTTCAAAGCAGACTTTTGTAATGGTTAAATTGACAAAGGTAGGCTAATCACGAAAATGTTCTCATATTACAAAAGGATGTCAGGCATTAATCCCCGAGTGTGGGTTTTGCACAGTTGTAAGAATGTAAAAAGTGAAAAGACTTACTGTGAAGATACAGAAGAACCAGCAGACCGAACCCTCCAGGACCCCGACTGAGTGGCTTCAAACCGGTGATAGAGGATGGAGTGAGAAACTGTGGTTCTTTGTCCCATAAGTACTTTCCAGGCTGCTTTATCTGGACTCCCCGCACAGCTGGCAGCTCCCTCCCAACCCACTCCTCTAAATCACGGACAGCCAATGAAAGGCCGCCTCAGCATCCTGACCCCGCCTCCTCCGCTCTAATCACCAGGGTTACAAAACATCTATAGGAGGACTTGATCATTTCCCGCTTTGCCTCCTGATTTATTGTGGAAAGTCTGTTTACAACGATTTGAATCAAAATGCTATTAAAGCAGGAACTCGGAATTAGTGGATTCCGGAGCTTTTCCATCAGATTAAGGTATTTTTGTTGCCTTTGTAAATATGTATTTCTATAATATAATACAAATACACTTTATAATCAAAACCATGAAAATGAAAGCATAGATTGTTAATTACCAATCCGTGGTAATGGTTATTCTTCTAGTCAGAGACTCACGAGTGACAGACAACTTTAAAAAATAATATAATTAGAATAATTTCACAAATTTAACATAGGTACAAAGCAGCAGTCATTAGTCAAATAAGTAGGCACAGACAGAAAAAAAATAAATATTGCAAGTATCTTTTTCTGTATTCTTGCCTTGGATTTATAGAGTGAGAGAATAAAGGGATAGCGAAAGTCCACCCTCCTCTTCTGACACCCTAACAATGTGTGTGATTAGTCACCCTGAGCTGTTCTAGGACGCCCCCATGTGGAAAGAATACGCAAGAAAAAAATGACAGGATTGTGACATGCGAAATCCTCGAAAAGAACAAATTTTATGTGCATTTGTAAAGCAAAAGTATAATTATAAAACTATTTTAATTATACATTTGCATCCTTGAGCATGTCAAACATAAACTTTTATTTTCAGCCTTTTGTAGAAGTAATTGCCTGCAAAACCCGAGTTTGTTCTCACATTTAGTGACTGTGGTAAATTACATGTTTCAATAAAAGACATAACAGAACACAAGTGGCACAATGTAGACATGTTCAGCAAGCTTTACAGCTACAAGTTTAGAGATTGTTTATTAGAAATGCCTTCAATAGTGTGTGGACCTTTTCCTAAGTCCATAATGTACCATTTATAAAACAAAATTGGTAGCAAAGTACCACTTTTTCATCCCTTTGTCATGTTTCTAGCTTTAAATGATTGAGACTAGAAAAGCAACAACAAAAAAAAAAAAAAAGAGTTTGTGCTTCAGCCAACTGGATGAACTAGGAAATACTGACGCAGACTAAACACCCAGCAGCAAAGCCTGAACTAATTAAGATTACTCAGCCACACTGGTTTTCTGAAATTACACAAAACGTAAACGTATTCACCGTGTTGACATAAAGATTCAGATAGAATGTCGTGTTTAGACGATTATCACCTTAGGCTGTACACGTGACTGAGGGAAAACAGGCGCCTTGGGACTCTAAAACCAGAGTTATCTGAGGTTTATGATTCAGGATATTGTGTGCAAAAACAACAAAGATTTAGCATTTGGTTCATTTTTAAAAGAATGATTCTTTTTGCCTATGCGTCGCTGTTTTTATCACATAGTTTAATATACTGATGATTTTTTACACTCCAAATAGCTTGGATACACGGATCATCCCTGTGAAACATGCTGAATATAGAATAGACGGGCTTCTATGCTGATAGAAAGTAATAAAACAAAAAGTCTTTGCATGAACAGCTATGAAATGTTATGATGGTAGAAGTTTCCGGTCTTGGACTATCTGTTAGTTTCAGTTTCTAGATCAAACTAATCTAGATTTATTCTGAATGAAGATTCTGCGAGATATTTCCTTAACCGTCTTTAAACTTTTCACAGAACCTCACTTTAAAATTCCTAGCAGTCCCTTTAAATAGTTTTAGAACAAAGTATCGACATATTATTAAATCTCATCCATTTATTCAGGAATTCACAAAATATAGCAGTTGACATACAATCAGGACATACTCCGTTCTTACATTTACAAATATTAGAGATGTAACTCTGAATGTTCTTTCCATTAAGTATAAAATATACAGATTTTGCCACAACAATGGACTTTCTTTGAAAAGCAGCGTCAAGCGAGTACGACATCACGACAGGACATGGAGTCACACCAAAGTCCGTTTCAGGTCACCGTGATATTTGGCATCCGATTGTGCAGAAGCAAAAGGTTTTCATACAAAAAAATCTGTCATTTTTGTGTGATATATCAAGGCCGAATACAACAGATCCTTCAAGTTCTGACTACAAAATTAGCTGGATGTTTTTTAACAAGAGTGAAGGTAAACATCTGCTCCCTAGAATATGGGTCTTCAACACCTTATGAACCACAGGGAAAGCCATACCACTGCAAACACATTCAAGTTCAAAATATACGGATCATACAGGAAATATACTGCATACTGTACAAGTTGGCAACAGCTTGAAATGAGAAAATTAAGGTTTATCCATGAACTAAGCAGAAAAAAAAGGAGTCACATCAGCAACATCTTGACTCACAGAAAACCAGAAAAAATGGGAGATTTTTCTCACACAGGAAAGTTTAGTAATAAAAAAGCAATATGGCACATGGGTAAAATTACTGCATAATAGGAATATGGTCAAATCAAAGAAATGCTCCATACTCAGAAATCAGAGAAAACAATGTACATGTTGGGTTATGTAGCAAAGTCCGAAGATATATAGATATATATATATATATATATATATATATAT
>CAEGAE010032346.1:0-24809 GCA_903067095.1 Girardinus metallicus | reverse complement strand
TGTTTTAATTTGAAATGCTAACAGAGGATAAGTCTTCCAAAAACCTACTTTGCATGATTTGCACTATTTTATCAACAGTTTAATAGAAAGAAGGAAAAAAAAAACTAACTGAATTGCTATGCATTTTTTGATTATGAGTGATGGGTTAAAATACTGGCATCAAATAATAAGTCTAAAATTTAGCAAAAAATACCTAATACTTCAATTACAATAAGAAATAAGAAACAATATATCCATCCATCCATCCATTTTCTAAGACCCTTCTCCCTAATGAAAATGTGCGCAGATCAACAAACAACGCCGCTGCTCTTTGCACTGCAGGGACACATCTCCAAAGACGTGTGGATCTGAAAAGAAATATGTATGAGGCAGCTTGTGTAAGACAACATTTCCACCAGGATCGTTTAAAATTCCGCACATTCTTTGACTGTCCCACCATCTTAACCAATGTTTACGCCTGTGTTCCTGAAGGGTCTACTCTGCCACGGCGCTGAGTGCAGTTAGTGCTAACAAAGTGTAATAAACAACATCCAGCTGCGATGTTCAAAATAATGACGTGCGAAAGCATGTCACAGCGGCCCGGTTGCTGTCTTACCTCCACCCCGTCCCGTCTCCTCCGGGTCTTCTCCGGGACACTTTTTTGTATTAAACCGAGCAGATGCAATACCTCTATGTGTGAAACATACAAAGGAACCAGCCGTCGTGCACTGTTTTTACTTGTCACGAAGCAACTTTGTTAGACGCACTCGCCGGTTTTCTGCTTTTGCTCCTCCACCTCTTCACTCACACATTAAAAAAAAAAAGGCCCACCTCCACTTTAAAAAAAGAGGAAAATTAGCCTTTCGCGACGAAGAGCATCCGCTTGTTTCTCCAGCAGCCTGAACCACGAAAGCCGTCCGGACTGCTGCAGCCCCGTCCTGCCCGGGTCCTGTGGATGGACAGCAGTGTTTTGGGGACAGATTGGTGTCTGTTATCATCCGTTGCTCGACTCCTCTCTGAGTGTAGTAAAGCTTTTTGTGTCTGCGAGTGTAAAGGCGGAAGCTCGTGCTCGCTCTCTTTCTCTCTCTGTCACTCCCTCGCGTGGAGACTCGGTTTAGTGGAAAGGGGGGCGGGAGGGGGGGACTGAAAAAGCTGCGTGCACGTGAACGTGCAGCATCGGGGAAACCCTCGTAAGCACGTGCTCGGACGCGTGCATGAGCTGAGCTAGAAATGAAAAGTTTGAGCCCAAAGTCAAACACAACGCCTGCCACTGCAGAGGAGGTGATACTTTCCTTTAATTACCTTCTTCAGAGCCGGTTCTAGTGATTCTGGTGCCCAAGATGAGATAATCCTTTGAAATCCCCCCCAGAACCCACCACTGTATGTGTTGGAGCTTTGGTGTTCAAACTTCTTGGCCAAAATTCTCTGTTAAAAGTTCCTGTGAACCAGAACTAAATTGAAAAAAATGCAAAAGTAGATCTTTGAACTTTAAAAAATATATATTTGAATTAAATAATATTGTCAGATTTTTTGTAGAATAGGAATTTGTAGTGTATTGTAGATCCAAAGCCTAAAAGGTCTCACATTTATTTTTTTGAAAGAAAGGTGTCCTATTTTATATTTTTCCACACAACAATTTCATATTTTTGTGCTTCTAGGAAAATGTTTTGGTCTATTGTCTTCAATAAGAACAGGGTGTGTCTCACTCTGGATGTTTGTTGCCCTATTGATAATAAAAGAAAAAGAGAAAGCAACTAATTAAAGACATTAAAAATTTTGAGTCATACGTAACTATTTTGATTTTAAGATAAATTTAATTCATCAATAAACACCTTACCATAAAAATGTTTCTATTTTCATCAAATGTGCTGGCATTTTTCCTATTCTTAAATTACAGTCAGAGTCACAAATGGCCCTTTGGCTGCAATTTGGACAGTCCTGCATTAGAAGTTTTTCATGAAGACAAGTTATTCTAGATTTATTATCTCAAGTGTAATTTTTTATTTTTTTATTTTTAACTTTTTTTGACTGTTTCAATCTGGATGCCCTATGTAGACTTTACTTACTCTCAAATAAACATTATTGCATAATTTTCAAACAATTTTTACTATAATACATAAGGTTGTAATGTAGTGTTTAATAATAGATACTATTAGTCTGCTTAAATGAAGTCTTTTTGAAAAGGCAACACGATATTCCAATGAACATTAGAATCCTTGTGGAAGCTAATATTGACCTTCAGAAAAGTTAAAAGGCTTAAACAATAAACTACTAAATTAGACTTTTAGTGCCTTTATGTATGAACAAATGTCATAAATATTTCTTCAGTGGACCTTTCCAGGACAGGTGTACATAAGTTTTAGCTGTTGCTGAACAGTACAAACAAAACGTGTATTTGCATTGTAGGAGACAACTTGATGTTGTCAACATAACGAATGATCTAGTATGGAGATTAACAGCATCCTATTTTACTATTTTATGAAGTAAAATAGGTTGGAATACAGTTGTATAATTACACAGCAGCAACAGAAGCATCATTAGGCAGCTTAGTGATTTTAATTTAGCTACCCAAAGATAATAAGACCTTGCATATTCTTCAAAAGCAGATCTGCAACATGTAGCTCCAAAAAGGCACAAATGATCTAACAAAGAGGGAGACGTTATAACAAGACTAACTGACCCAGTAGTGATGTTTTTGGACAGTGGGAGGAAGCTGGAGATAACCCACTCATGCACAGGGAGAACAACGTATGCAGAAAGAGTCCAGGCTGGGATTCAAACCCAGGATCTTCTTGCTGCAAAGCAGCAGTGCTATCAACTGCATCACTGTGCAGCCCAAGCTATGCAGTAATTTGATCTGCCAACTATTTTCTTGAGAATATTTAAATGACATTAAAAAAAAAATACTTTTTTATTACTATTTCATTTTACTGCCTCTTCTTGGTCTGTCCACACAGGAAATAAAATCCAACAACTATTCACCCAGTAAGTAAATAAAAAGATGTCCTAATATTAGTTTGTGGCTATTTTAGGCGGGAAACACCATCAGTGAAACAGTTCTGTCAGAAGCTACATATTATAAGCTAACTTTATTTTCCAACAACGGAAGGTCCCTTCAAATATTAGTTACCTTTACTATATTTTAAAAACATGCTATTAAGGGTATCATTTATTCTCAGATACTGCTTGAAAATATAATTATAAGACGACACCTGAACAGTATAAACTTTTTGTTATGTACTTACACAAATAAGCTGATTGTGGCAGAAATTGGTAGAAAGATTAAATTTTTAAAAACCTTTGTGCCTGGCAGGAGGTTCATCAGATTAACGACAGACTGGTTATCGCTCACACTTTATTTTTTTTAAAGTGTTTAAGTGAACGAAGCACCCGCTCCAGCAGTTGACGCCCTAAGCAACCACCCAGGTGGCCAATGCTAAAGACAACTCAAATTTCACTTTGCGCTTCACTGTTCAGGAATTCAAACATTAATTCACACTTAGTGATATTTACCAATGGGGTGATTTCTTTTTATCTGTAAGACTATCAAATAGTTTTAGTTTGGGAACTCAATTGTTTTTTTTCTCTAAGTTTAATGAGTATTTTTGTTGTGTGATGTGATTATTGTTATAGCACTGCTATCCACTTTTTTCATAAAAACTAAATAGACTATTGCCTTCTGATGGATAATTACTGAATCTCTGATTATGTTTCAGCTAGTAATAAGTTAGTTAACCCTATTGATGCAGTGAGTACCTTCTCATTGCTTAAACAATCTTGTCAAAAGACATCCTATGATGCAGACCCGAGTAAAGGAAACATCAAAGGAGAAATCCAAAACTTTGAAGACGGGTTGAGAACTCTTAGTCAGGAAGAGGCCATCATAAATCTGTTCACAGAAAGTCAGAAGTATAAATTGTCCAACATGTCTTGGCATGCGGAAGCATTAAAAGATCCTTCCAAAAGTTCTAAAAAGTAAATCCCCACTTCTGAAAAACAAACACAATGCTGTCTAGCGAGGTTCTTCTTCTGGCAAATGTCGAACCCAGACTGGATTACAGAAGTATGATTTAGCAATCCTGAGAATTTGGGAAGCAGACTCCAATGGCAGCACGCTTCCCAATGCTTTGTGTGACATTAAGGCTTAAACAGACCAGGAAAACGCAGTTTAATGGGGCTTTGTACAGACTGTCCTTGAGCTAATCTCAAGGCTACCGGTGTTTGGAAGGCTCTAGCTACAGCTCTGCAGAAAGCAGACGAATTCTACTTCCCTCAACATCTACTGACTCTGTCTGTGATTTTGTCTCCAACTTTTTATTGCCTCGCCCTGTTGTTTCCCTATTCCTTTCCTATGGCATCAAAACAGAAAGCGGTGTGTTTCAGGTGTGGCCTTAAAATACAATCACAGGTGTGACTCCGATTAACTCAAATGTGTCATATAAGAAGTTTCAAAATCTGATAACATCAGCCCGGCTTTCCCAAATTATTTAAATGAATCATTCTTTATGTAAACTTTTGATTCTGAAGACATCAATAAGTAAATAATGTTGGTCATTTTAACTAACATAAAACAAGAGAAGTTTGGACTGATTTAACTTCAGACAGTGAGAAAAGGAGGTGTATGTGTCTTTCTATTTGGTGCATGTAAACTTCTGGTATCAACTTTATGTTGAATCTTCAGCTTTTCACAATTAGCCGAATGTCATTTATAACTCAATTCTTCAAAGTTGTTTTCTCGAATTAACCTTTGGATTGTCCTCTTTCTGACTCCCCAAGTATAATTATTTTCTGTCTATTTTTTAAGAAATTAATAGATTCTATTGATAAATCATGTTAACAATGACAAGTACTAAGATGAACTAAGAGTTTAGAACTGAAAAATGTTGATTTGAATGTTGTCAGGGTTGCAGCCACAGTAAAATGAATTTGCTGTCCACAAAGAGCAATGAAGCAGCAGGGGGTCATTTCACCGAGTCAGAAAGCAGATTACGTGCAGAGAATTTATATTTTGCTTCACTTTTTCCCCCAATAAATAAATGTGTTTAATTGTCAGTCTGAGGATGGAAACATGTAAAAGTTTAAATGTATGAAACCTCAGAACTTTAGTCCTGGTCAAAAATCAGGACAATTTTCTGGAACAAATTGTCCATCTAGCTGCTGCAAAAGTTTGAGGAAGTCCTCCTCAAAATTTGAGGAGGACTTCTTTATTATTCAACCCACTTTTTCAATGCATCACTAGATCTGGCAATGACACAGACCCTCATCATGATTTTGCCATTACCATGCTTGACTACTGAAAGCCTTCCACAGATTTCTTCAAGAATTTGGCATAATAGCCAAATAGGACCATAAAACTTTCCCCATGAAACTTTTCCATTTGGGTCAGCCGGGCTCAAAAGTGTTGCTTATAGAGCTCTGTCTTCCTGGTTGATCATCACAGCCTCAGACAACACTGATGCTTCATCAGGTGAGGACTAGACTAAAAGAGAAAGTCTAAGAATCTATTTTGTCTGCTGTATCAACACCGAAAACTTCGATGTAGACGATTTTTCTTACAGAATTTGGAACTTAAATCTCATGATTGTAAGACACGTCTATTATAATATCTATGACAGGTTGAATTATATTTACCTAAATACAGAACATACAGACTAAAGTTTGTTGAACATACAGACTAACCCAGTTTCCTTCAGTTTTCAAGAAAAGAGGATAGGAAAAAAACATTTTAACTCTATCAATTTATTTAACAACATATAGAAAAAAAAAATAGGACTCCATCTTTCCTGAAATTAAATGAGACTCTGCTAATGGAAGAATGAGCTTTTGCCCCCTAGTGGCTGCTACATGTACTGCATGTCGTCAGGAAATATCAATTTGTCTAACATTAAAGAAATTTTATGGACTTAAAACTACACTGTTCTAAAATCAAACCTTAATGGTTGACTTAAATACTATCATATAAATATGTAAATATATCAAAAAAAGACTTGTCACAGTGTTGCCATGCAGTATTTGTAGAGAATTTGCATGCCAAAGAGAGCTGCTATTCTTAGATTGAAGACACCATCGTTTCACCCTGTTAGCTTTAGCTGAAGCTTATCAGTCATGATGCAAAGCTATTAGGCATATCTGTTCATCCAAATTGGTTCGTAAATGTTGCTTGATGCTCTGTTGGTGTTCTAAAAACAGCAGCAAAGGTGTGAAAATACAAACTGTTGGCTGAAATGCAGATTCCAGAGGCTTGAATTGATGAAAAACCAATAATAATTACTCTGTCATGATTATTATAAGTGTTCCCTAATCTCTGAATGTGATGTATTGCAGAAATCTTGGAGTTTGCTTTGACATAACCCTTTAAATTGCCAGTGTCTATAATTGAATTCATAAAACAACATGATGAAAACCTGTTGTTGTTTTCAAAGACTGTTCCTTAATTACCCATTTTAGGGTAATATGTTTCCTTTAATCAGTTAGTGTAGCTCTGTGAGCCATACAAAGTGGATTCATTATTTATTTTTTTTGTAAGAAAAAAAATAATTTTCATTTTATGAGATGTCTCCAAACCAGTTCTGTCTATTTTGAGCTCCTTTAAGAATAGATTTTTAGGGCTGCATCATTATTATGCAAATAAGCTGCTGCCGGCCACACCCCACATCTCAATGTTTACACTTTATACACTTGAGAATGGCTGGAAACAGATACATGTTTGACCCAGAATCAGACCCAGAAGCAGAAGAAGCAAAAGAAGCTGAGTCTGCTGGACAACCAAGATGCAGCAGCTGTTTCTGAATGGTAAGTCAACCCTCTTGCAGTCCCAGAGTGGATAGAGTGTCTGGGAACAGACAAGGCCAGTAACTAAACATTCTCCATCTTCTGGTATTAACTTTTTACTTTTCATGAACATAAAAAGTACTCCAACATCTGTTTTTTTTCGTGTGTCTTCTGTCTTCTCACACTCCCAGTGGGTGGTAGCAAATGGCTGCTTGTACTGAGCCAGGTTTTGGTTTTGTTAGATGTTTCTTCCTGTTACGGGGGATTTTTTTTTCCCTCTCCCCTGTAACTTCATGCATGCTAGGAGTGAGGAAGCACTTTAAAGTCAGCGATACAAAACATGAGCACGCCCCACACTTTGGGAACCACTGCCTTAGAGAGAGTACTTTTTAAACTAATTTGAATAATGAACTGAACTTAATGCACTGTTTGATAAGTAATATCACTTAGAATATTTGTGTGATTGAACTGAAATGACTTTCTTTTTGAAAAGTGCCTCAAGATGACATGTTGTGATTTGGTCCTACATAAATAAACTGAATTGAATTTTCTAAAAGATTAGTACTCTGGAGAACTAATTTGTCCAAAATTAGTATGTTTCTGAATTCTTCAATTTTAGGAAACACAACTCACAACTTTTTAAAACCCTGTTTTAAACACTGTCCAATTCTTGACGGCTGCATTGTTCTAGATTGTTGACAAACACATAAGTAAACACTGCATGTGTGTCCGAAAGACTTGTTTAAAGGGATAGCATTTCATGAGATTAGGTTTCTGGCTAACCGTTCTTAAAACAGAGCCGGGGCAAGATGGAACAAGCTCACACACAAACACAAAAAACCAAGACTATGAAATAGGCAGGCCCAAGCAGGTTCTAAGGATGTTTCAGATTAGACTAATATTTGATATTTCAGTGTTGTCTCCCATGCTATGTGCTCATGAGAAATAAAACACCAATGATCCCCTTTTGTAAATTGCTTTTTTCCCCTCCTGTTGCTCCTGTTTGATACATACCTGCGTGTTTTTAATCTGTCTATCTGTGTTTTTATCTCTGTGCTCATCTGGTTCTTCTTTTCCTCCTTGTGTGTCACCTGATCCTTGGGTTTAGAGTTACCACTCACACATACAAAGAAGTGTAAGAGGAAGCCAGAGGGCATCGGCGATTGACATTACATCAAGCAAAGAGGTGTGAACTGCGGGGAAATGTTTGTTCAGTGTCTATGTATTTGTTCACCATCCTGGGAGATAAAAAGAGCAAAAGAAGCGTGTTTCGTTCGAGGAAATACTCACTTGAGTCGTTCCAGTTGGTTGTCGTCGGATTTCCAGGTAAAAGACGCCCAGATGTGTGTGTTTGACTGACTGCGGTGCTCTTAGGACAGGGAAGATGCATGATGTATGGCCTTCGGGTCTAACTTTGTGAAATAACGCCATCTATAGAACTTGACTGCAAACCCTTGCAGTTGCTGTTGTTTATCTGCTGAAAATGGGAGGTTTGCTCTGTATAACTAAAAAGAAATGGCTACAAAAATAACTACGCATCTAAACTTGCCCATATCTGCATTCAGAGCACATCATTCAATGTTGAAGTACATCATAATCTTATCAAATTTCTTTTACTAAAAGATGAATCACTTACACTTTCCAGAAAACGATTTATTCATTCACACATTCATAGAAAGAATGGGAAGATCCTATAGAATAGAGTCCTCCTGTATCTTCCTTATCCATCCATCCATCCATCCATCCATCCATCCATCCATTTTCTGTACACCCTTGTCCCTATCTCCAGCTAATGCTCCGGGCGAGAGGCGGGGTCACCCTGGACAGGTCGCCAGTCTGCCAGTCTGTCGCAGGGCAACACAGAGACAGACAGGACTAACAACCATACATACACGCACTCTCACCTAGGGAGAATCAATTGTTATATTATTGTATTTATCCAAAATAAGACTTATTTACCAATTAAACTAATTACAGTAATCAAGAATGTTTATTGATAATTTCTCTAAGGTCTATGTTCTACTGATTTAGTTAAAACATAAAAGCAAAAAATAAACAATAAAACAAAGATACCAGCTTCTAAAACAAGGAAGTAATTAAAAACAAATTGCTAACCATTTTTAAATTTCTTTTATTCATTAATGACTTTTTTTTTTTTTTTACTTCATACAGGAAACCATTAGTTAAACAAATACACTATAAGCAAATATCTTTGGATTGAATTTTTTTTTTCAAGATCATCCACTTGCTGATTTATAACCTATAAATCTGGTCGAGGTTTGGGAGCCACTGATCTTTTAATCATGAAAGGTTTTACATGATGGTTTAATGGTGTCATAAACTTTTGAGTGAATTAACCGGTTTCCTAATCTGATGAATTCAGCCGGTTTCATCCGTTAAAGTTGCTGGATTGAGTAATTAAAGCTGACTAGTTAAATGGAGGACTTGTGAGGGACAGTTTACTTAGAGAAAGTGTTTGATCTTACTGTGTTAAAGCACGCCTCCAAAGTCAACAGACTGTTATAAACACTTGGATGCAAAATGTAGATCTTGTTTAAATACCAGGGTTGGATTTAATTAGATTTTCTTTTTTTGGTTATGGAAAGAGTGGCTGATTGGATCTCAGATAAACTCATAGTTGGACAATAACTATTCTTGTAGGCAGTGTTTTCTGTCCAGATGGCTCTGTCGGACTAATTCTCCTCAGAAGGACCTGACTCTAATCCTCCGGAGAATCTGAACTGCCTTGATCTCATGCCTGCATGGGAAACTGAACTGCTCGTTCCCTTCTTATTCTGCTTGTTTTCTTCTTCTTTTTTTGCTACATTGAAGCCTCTTGGCTTAAAGACCATAGCATAATCTGTTTGTTTATAGAAAGGACATGGATATCCCATTGTGATGGGCTCTGCAGTAGGAGTAAAACTGATCTGCACAAGGTGTGGAGCTGCTCTCTAAGCCCGTCACTGAGAGGAGAGAGGTTGTGGTCGGACAGCAAGGAAAGAGCATTTCAGAACCATAGATCGCAGCAAGCTGATTAGCTGCAGATTCATGACTGTTTTAATCTCATTGGGGACGCTCTTCTTGAAGGATGGGGCTATTACATATCAGGTATATTTTTTCTGATTTCTATGTTAATTGTCATATTTATTGTGCCTTAACTACCCTATAAAGTCCTCTAAGGCATTTTGTCAAAGAGCTGATCATCCAAATGCATGTTACTGTCATTTTCTTAACATTGTATAATTTGTGTGAGTTAAAAGCTGTGTGTAGGTGTCTCTGCTCTTTTAATAATTTCCGGCATTATGTATGCTGAAACCTGTCAGTTTGCTAATGCATTAGAGAGCAGATTTGCCACTTTCCCAGCGACCGGTTTATAATCCTTTTTATATATATATATATATATATATATATATATATATGTAGTTATACAATGTGAATGTGACTGGATGACATTGTGTTTTGAGTCAATTTCCATTGACGTATGTAGTTTTTGCTTGACAAGAGAGCGCTAAGACGAGTAGCCTTAGCAGATGCAGCTCATTAACCAAACATGCTGATGTGAAGGCGGTTGTAGGGGAGACTAGGCTTTAAAGCAGCATCTGTGCTAAATATGCTCTCATGTACGTTCTCTCTCTTTCTCTCCCTCTGTGTTTGTGCGCATGCTCCCACTTGGCCTGCTTTGGATCCATGCTGCATCATTCTGGTGAGTCTGAGGAAACACACTCCACATTCCTCTTCATTAGGAATCCTGCATGTTTTCCATCAGATTTATTCAGCAAGTATTTTGCTCATTAATTTCCTTCTACTACAGACGATCAGTGTCCCTGTGTGGTTGTTTACTCCTCTTATGTAGATGTCAAATCTGCATGGTTCCTTACACTTTAAGCCAATTACCTGAGCTTCTTTAACAGGCATGTGGTGTGCTTGTATATGTAATGGTGTTTGTGTGTGTCCACAGTGGCAATGGACAGGAGCTGTTATGTAATGACCTGCCCATGCATTTTATTTATGTGAGTCTGAGAAATGAAGGGATAATTCACATTGAAAGTTAGTTATATACTAAATCCATAGCTTCTTCATAAACTTAATGAAAATCCTTTTTTTCTCTAATAAAAATCACTTCATATACCTTGCCGCCTCACACGCCTTTTATTAATGGGGTTTATAGCAGCCATTATAAAATGTCACACATTATTGTGTGTTGGCAAAGTATTCATGCCTCTTGGATTATTTTGACACTGCATAAGGTCACACACACACACACGCCTACACACCCACACACACATACACAAAAAAAAACAGTACAAGGAAGAAGAAAGAAAAGAGTAGTGTAATGTGCATTTAGTGTATTCATTCATTCAGCTTCTGTCCAGAGTCATGGGGGAAGCTTTTAAGGAGTATTTAATACCCCGATGGCTTGAGGAAAGAAACTTTTACACAAGCTGGATATTCTGGCCCAGATGCTATATACTGTAACTTCCCTCCAGAGGACAAGAGAAAGAAGTAAGAGGTTGAAAGTGTTTACGGCAAGATGTTTGCTGCTTTTTGCATTTCTCTACCTGGAGTGCCTACAAGTTTGAATACTGAATACCACTATCTAAGCACAATAAAATCCTACACAATCTGTATGTTTAATTTACATTGATGGCCATTCAAATCCATAATTTAACACCCTACATAAATTATGTAAAATATTAATATAAATATATTCAATAATATAGATATTATAATAAAATTGAAATATATAATAAATGCATTTTTTTGTGCAAACTGTATCCCTTTTTATTAAGAGTCCAGCTTTGAAATAAATGCTAGATGCTAGAAAAACATTTTTAATAAAGTTGCAGGATTTAGCCTCCAGGGGGAACTGTCGTGTCACACTGACGCTTAACTTATTTAAATCGTACGTCCCTCCATTTTAAACTGGCAACCAAAGAGACCAATCAAATGTCATACTCCAATACAGTATTTCCTCTGAGCCAATGAAAAGGTGTTTTTTCACTGTAAAAGGCGGGACTTTATGATGATGGACACGTCTCCTTTGAGCTCCTGCCAGGCCGTCGGCGTGAGTGGAGTGTAGTTGAGATTTTTTTGGGAGGCTGAGGTACTGGGACGTGCATTATTTTTTTTGAAGCAGAGCCGAGCGCGAGTCCACGTTTGGGAAAATCCGCAACACACTTATCTTTGGAGATTTAAACAGGTATGGGCTGATTTTTCACCTCCTTTAAAGTCACGTGATGGAGATATCAGCGACATATCGGCTTGCTTCATGGCTGTGTGGATCTGCATCATTTTCTGGTCTTTATGCTTTACATACTGAGGTTACATATGCTTAAACTCCATGAAATACCTACTTTTTTTCGCAGATATAGCGGCCAAAGAAACACCGCTATTCAGTGGGATCTGTTATGAAGGAAATTAATTCATACCTTCGATTTAAGGCGCTTCATGGCGCCTGCCTTCTTCCATGTTATCCCTGTTATCATCACCTTACTCCCCCCGCTTCCCGCTGCTTCTCATTCGGATGTGATTTACGTTGCTAGCGTAAAAGACCTCGCGGGCATGTTTTTCTTTCTTTTTCCTTTTCAGCTCAGGTTAATTTAGCTACGCTCTCATGTCTACATGTTTGTGTTTTTCTTTCACATGAACAGGTAAATTGGTAGTTCTGATTAAACATGGTGCTACCTTTACTGCAATTTTAACGGTAGGTCATTTTAAAAGTGATGCGTTCAGAGACTATTCAAACATCCGGCTCCGTTTTTTTTTTTTTTTTTTTTTTTTTTGTGGGACAACACACGTAGCAGTTTCCTGCCGCTGACAAAACAAAGTAGTAAATGCCTTGCTGTTTAAACACCACGCTGCTGAGCTACTGCGCAGGATATTTTGTTTTTATTTGTTGTGTTTAGTGTCGGCACCAGATCACGACTTAAATTGGTCAAGTGATTTTATTTTATCGTTTCAGTGTGATATAGATGAGCTTTTCTGTTGGTAAGGGCTTTACAAGCGTGCATGGGTGGGACACTTAATATATATTTTTACATAATTCTTCCCCTTAATGGTTTGTTAAGGCATCCACAGTTTTATAAGCCTGGCAGTTCCTACATTTGTATACGCAGGGTGTTGTTGTGTGTCTGTGTCATAATATTTTAGACAAACTTTTGACAGATGGCAAAGGGCTCATCTAGTTTAGACTGACAAGCAAACAGGCCAGCAGACTGGCAGACACTGATCTGAGATTGTGCTGACTTGTAGGTTTGTGCTAGACCTATTGAATATTTCAATGATCTAATCCTTCGATCAATCAAGTAGTCAACTGCTACAATGGTCGTCCCCACCTTGTCATGTCTACTGTAAAAGTGTCTGCACTGCACTGTACTGTATTGAGATAGAAAATAACCAAAACCTCCATTCATATCGTAGCCTGAATTTGACATTTTGAGGTTGCACAACCCTAAAATGTTCATCTATTCTGTTGTATAGCCATTTTCTAAACCTCAAAAAGAGGTTCGTAGTGTTTCTTCAGTTTAAAGTCTGTTGTGTGTGTGTGTGTGTGTGTGTGTGTGTGTGTGTGTGTGGCTGGAGTTGAGCTGGGCTGGTCCTCCCTCAACGTAGGCTGCTCACTGCATGTGAGCTGGCCTTAAGAACGCCTATAACCCTTCTCCTTTGCTTAAATGAAAGTCAATTTCTGCTTTTTGTAAATATTCATGAAATTTAAAGAAGTGTGTTCAAAACCTTCTTGAAGATAACAGTGTTGAGCAGATCCGGAAAAACAGTAAAAAAAAAAAAGCATAACTTACTTTGACTTAATGATAGATAGAAATAAAATTATATGTTACATTATTAGAACTGCAACAGTTGAGCTGCAGCAGGGATAACTGTTTTTAAATGAAAGCAAGTAGACCACACTTTACATATTTTGTTTGAATTTTAATGTAAATGGTGTGGAAAACGTGACGAGGTGAAGAGAAAATGCCACATTGCGTCTAATTGGTGCTGATGGATTTTAGACGTGTCTATCATGTTCTTTGTTATTCGGATTAAATGTTTTTAAAATATGTCCCACACAGGTAATACAACTTAACAGACTAATACCAGGACACCAGGATGTTCCATTGGTATTAAAGGTAACCCTTAAATCTAGCTCTAATTATGGGTTTCAGTTCGTCTTGTGAACTTCTCTCCACTTTGATCAGCACAATCCACCCAGGAAAAGCTCCATTAGTGCATTATAAAGTGATTATCTTTGTTCCCTGGTTGTTGATTGAGAGGCAGCTGGATTCTCAGTGAAGAGAGGATCCATCTTGGGTTTTGAGCTGTACTTTTCTGGCTGTCATGTGCAATAGTCATTGTTGTTTATGGATGGGATTTCAGTCAGAGAACAGCTAACAACAACATCAGCTTTCTAAGAGCGACGCTATAGATGCTTATGGCTGTAGTCTGGAGGGGCGGGGCTTTGAAAAATCACCTACTGGCTTCGTTATTAGTGGTTCAGTAATCTGTTTTGTTACAGAAAACCCATTAGAGACACTTGTAGAGATATTGATCAGGTTTGGAGTGCCTCCTCCATGTTCATGGCCATACTGTCCAATTGGATAATTGCACATGTTTTTTTTTTTTTTGTTTGTTTTTTTTTTTTTAGACAAACAAGCTGCTAATTTCATTATTTTTGTATGTTTTCTAAAGCATATATTTCTATTTATTTTTGGCACCATTAATTTGTCCCGTTTACCTGTAACACTTTACCAAATTTGAGCTATATTTCCTGTCGTTGAGAATAAATAAAAGGCCAACCAAATAAAAACACCATTTGTTACTAGAGCAACATGATAATAGAAAAAAAAACATGATATATTATTGTTGGTTGGTCACAACATCAGAAGGTGACCAACCAACAACTTTCATCAGTCTTTTTTTTTTATTTATTTATTTATTAATTTTTTATTTTCCACCATCACAATGTCCCCACAATTTCCCAAAAGCTTTAGCATCCTGGTCGCTCAAATCTACATCCGACATGGGCATCAAGTGCAGTGACATATGAAAGCCTACCCAGTAATGCATCGGAGGACTCCTGTCCGATTGCACACATTGATAATGCTGTGACGACTGTGGTTTGGTAGATTTTGTAGCGAGTGCAAGTAAATTCACGGGACCCACCAACTTAGTAATTAGCAATCGGATTGGATTGCAAATGGTCTTTTCCTTTTAAACACAGCGCTACACCTGGATGTCGTCAAGCACCCCCTCCCCCCCCAAAAAAAATCGACTTGTCCAATTTTAAAAAGATTAGAATCAAAATATATTATACTCAACATGTATACTTCCTGTAATAAAAAAAATGTTTAAGGTGGAGCTGTTGTCAGGCGCCTCGCTGTGTGTATCATTGATCTGTAACCATCAGTGCCATGTTCACTCCCAGACTCTGAGGATGTGCAGAACAGTGGCAGCTCTGTTTAAACCCACTAATGAGGAAGCCCTAATTGGTTGTTCTGGTGGGGAGAGTGGGCTCATTAGATAGAGATGAGGGCTTGCATTAAGTTCATGATTATGTTTTTCTTTATGCTATTTCTGATTCCATGTGGAAACTTTGCACATAATCTCTAGATTATGTTTTGTTTTTTTTTAGTTGTTTTTTTATATTTTAGAAGTCATCTCATATACGGTAATTGTTGAAAGGGAAATATGCCTTTTGAAGGGTTAAAAAATATGATTTCTTCTCTCTTTTTTTTTTGTAAGATGTAGACACATAAGGTTATGAAAAATATGAGTAAAGCTTAGTAGTGGATGTGATGTGACAAAATGGGAAAGATGGGAGCACTTATAAGCTGAGAGGAAAGTGAGAACGATTTGCACATAAGAGAAGAAAAGGGACTGACATAGAGCGCCGGAGAGAGTGAAAGATATTGCTTAACCATTCGGAAAGGCTATGGGAACATCCCTGTGTGGGTGAGGATGTGTGTTTTCATGCCAGCGCTATAGTTTCGCCAGAAGCAGAAAATCGACTCCCATCCACCCTGATAACCCTACTGTCCCACATTGGGTTTAAAACGAACTGAGTTCAACAAAAAGTTCTGCAAACAATCCAGAAAAAATGCAGCCCCTCCTTGAATCCACTTGACTGTGCAATTCACCGAAAGGTGCCTGCTTACATAACAAAGCACAGTAGTGAGGTTTTATCTCCTCAGTGACTGTAGTGACAGCACTGTCACAACAATTATCAAGGAAGACATATTTTTGCAGCATACGCTCAGCTGTGACAGGAAAGTATCAGCCTCCTGGTTTTGGAGTTGCAGGGCGACGAGGCACCACAGAAGCTCTTTTCACACAGAGGAGATCAGAGAGGGCCATGGATGAATGGAAACTGTAATGCAATGTTCAGCTTATTACAGGGACGGGCGGGTGAGGCGGGGGGAGAGACAGGGATGTGTGGGACGGAGGGGTAGAAATGTGGAAAGGGAGCGTGGGCTTGATTCTTCGGGGTAAACCTGTAATGTTAATCTCGAATGAACATTAACGGGGGTAAAAAGCCGTTTCGAGGGCTTTTTGATGAGAAAATTAAAAGGAACCCATTGTGTTCAGTGGTAACATTTCAAATAAGAGGGGCAGAAGGAGACAAGCTGCCTTCCCCAGCGTGCGTCCACTTCTGAAAGGAACGATAGAGTGAAAAACAGAGACACGGAGAGCAGGCCTGTTGCTTTGGCGTGGATCCAGACATAGTTAAAAAGAGATTAATCAGCATAGGGTCACATTCTCAAAGGGGAGGCTGGTCAGGCCAGGGAGGCGTGGGGCAAAGTATTCAGTTTTGAAAGGCAACAAGTCAGGATGCAGTATGAGGAAACAAGTGGCTGCTGAACACATGATGTGCGATGCTTATCATCAACTCTGATTTCTAACATTTGGACGGCGCATTTCTGTAGATCTAAATTTCAAAAACTCCGGGATTTTGCTATTTATTGATCAGTTTGTAACAGGAAAACATGTGAGTTTAGTGTAATTGTTTAACAATATTCACGGTCCCTTCTGGGAGTGATCATTTATTATGTTGTTTATTATTTATTGTGAACAATTTCTTGTCATGATTAAAATTTTTATTTATTGTAGCATTTCTCTGACTAGCCTAAATGCTAGTCAGTAACTGACAGGTTGTTGTTTTTGATATTTTCTCCAGACTCCATGAGCGCATCAATAAATATCAGTAAATTTGAAGATATGATTAAATACAGTTACGCTTTGCAGTTTAGTGATATAAATCACACTTATTGAAGAAGCCAATTTCAAATGGAAATGTTTTTCAAGAAGATAGTTGTTTGTGTCACTGCAAATGCTGTGCCATACAGTTACCTAAAAAGTAAATGCATGATGCTTTTATCATAATCTTTAACACCCAGCCCTAGTTCGCAAGTTTGGAAATGTTTTGAAGTTGCCTATTTTCAATCCTGAGATCAGATGAAGTGTGGAAGCTGCAAAAAGGCTCAAGCTAATTCTACATTGATTAGACACCATATTTCCAACAACACAGTAAAAGTTTTTTTTTGTTTTTTTTTCTAAACCACAAAATGTGTTTTAAGACGTATCTGTTTAGTGTGGAGTAATTCAGACCAGGTTTGACCAGTTTAAATGGTTGCATCACAAACAAAGACAGCCTGGAGTCATCAGACGGAAACCCCAACAATGTTTTATCCACGTGCTGACTGCTGCTACGGACAACCACAGGAACGAAGGGGAAAGCATATTGACGATGTGTGACACAAATTTAAAAGAGAAGTGTCATATGAATTAACAGCGAAGGTGTCTGGCTGCCGATCACCACTCAAAGATGCCTCCACCCCCATTCTATAAAAACACCATCACCCACGGCTGACTCATTCATCTGACCAGACAATGAAGACTGTGCCATCCATGCAACTTCCTGTATTGTATTGCAGATGCAAAAACATTTGGTTTTGTACAACGTTATGGATCATGTTGCGTCATATCAGGCTTGTGGTAAATACGCTAAATACATGAATTCAAGTTTGACTTTTCTTTGCACTGAGGTTGCTCTACTCGTCTCGGTCAATGATACTCCCGAAGTAGTTCAGATGCCATCAAAAATAGCAGAACAGCCCTTTAATTGAGCATACAAATCAGGTACCAACTTAGTGTTTTGTGTTTAACAAAAACCTAAACTTTTTTTTTTAACCTTTACTTACTACTTTGCAAGACATTAGTCTAATTTGTAGGCATGCGGTCTTGTTATATAATTTGCCACAATACGCTGTTGGGCCTATGAGACTGTAAATCAACAGATGGTTTATTCTACATGGCAACCATGGACAACTAAATTTTCTACATTATTTTAGTTATAATTTACTCCATATTTAATCACGTCGGCCAACTTATTCGTTGTTACATTTAAACATTCATTTGAAGATCTTTTTGTGTCGAAAAATAACACGGAAGCGTTTGGCGTTTGACAAATTAGGAGCATGGGAAGCGAGGCTGGACAAAGAAGAAAGGATACCGAGAGTAAACGAAAGGAGAGACGGAGAGTCCCGGTCAAGAAGGTTGAGTGGGAGTGCAGTCCTGCCAACTAGTTCTCATTAGCAGCTATTGAGATGCTCTGAAGTTTGTTAAACATTTTGGAGAGAGTTTAAAGAACTCTGTGAACTCTGTGTTTGTTTGAGGGCGAAATCTAAGCAGTCAGAGTTTAGGGTCTGTGCTCTGTAGTTCAGGTCAAAAAATATTTGTGGCAGGAAGTGGCTGCATGTGGCCCTGAATTTGACCAAATGTTCCAAAAGTGTGTGAGGAGATAAAAAAAGTTACCTAAATTTCAAAATAAATAATTGAGGGGTTATTTAGAAATGCATAAACAGATTTTTAACATTTCTGGTTTGCAACTGTGCTTTTGTAAGCCCAATTGCCTGGATAACCAGTGTTTTCCACACCACATGTATCACTTTTCCACATGGAAATGTTATTGCATGTACAAACACAGCATCGCTTGGTTGCCATGGTAGCATCAGGCGAACAGAAAAGACTGCTCTCTTCGTTATATCCACTGTAGTAGTTATTATTTTACTCATCCGTAAGTATTCTGTCAGAAAGTTTCAGCAAATTGTTAAAAAATAAATGATATGATACGTATTATTACTCACAAAACCTAATTTACTGAATATTTTACTTTTACACACCAATTTAAAAAAAAAAGTTTAAGTTTCCTCGTAAAACAGACGGTGAGATTTTTATGTTGAAAGAAAGGAAATTTAAGACAGAAATAGAAGGGCAAACGTGAAGGAATGGAGTTCTGCTGGGAGAAACGGCAGAAGGGAGGGGGTCTCTTCCTGTTTCCAAGTTAGGGGTCAAAGGTCATTGGTTTGGGATTAGTTGATACCAGACGTCTAAATAATCTGTCTGGTTTTGGCGTTTGTATATGCGTGAGGTTCTGGCCACCGCACACATTGCTGACAGACGGATGGAAACGAGAGCGTGACCGAAGTTCAACAGCAGCCGCGGTGTCCTTGAAGTGACCGAGGAAACAGGAGAGTGGCGTAGAAAAGAGGACATCTTACTGTGGTCGCCAAGGAAACCTCTAATTTTAGAGTTTAGGGCTAAGGATGGAGAGCTAATGAGTGACTGGTAGCAGTGAGTTTAGGATGTGTGGGTGAGTTATGACCTAGCCTTAAGCTTTTTCACATTTGCCGCCATTTGCGCATCCAACACAAAGCAGTGCATCACTGTGAGTTAGAAGGACAAAGCTTTGTAGAGCCTCATGTGGTAAGAAGTCCTGTAGGAATCTCTCTACCAGTTTTCCACATGTAGAGACTGAATTTATCAAATTCTTTAAAAAATGGCTCAAGGTCCCTCAGAGGTGATATGTACTAGATGGTAGTTTTCTGTCACAGTGTTTTGCGAGTAGGCCTTAAAGTGTAACTAACCCTCAAATCAACTTTTTTTTTATTTCTGATAAACTGTCTAAATAGATTATTTTGGGTTCTATCTTTACTTTTCTGTTTGAATGTAGACATTTTTGCGTAAATTTGATTGGCATTACTTTGCCTTAACCCTATAAAACCTCAGTTTCAAATGTCCGCCTGGATGTTTTTGCTTATTTTAATTGTGCACAGTTCTTTAAATGTCCTGTGATTAAATATATTTGCCCATTTATCCATAACAACTGGAACTTTCAATATCTAGCAAGTTATTTTCGCAATTTACTGTGCCCCTCAGATTAATTTCACTCCCTGGTACTGTGAAATTACCGAAATAACTGGCAGAAAAGCGCAACATTTCCCGTTTTAGAAACCGTTGGAATTTGTCAGATGTATAATTACCGTAATAACCCAATATTGACTTAAAAATCACCCCCTTTAGAAACCGTTGGAATTTTTCAGATGGCACAAAGTGTGGTGGAAATACGGTGCAAATTTGGCTGGATTGTTGCCGCTACGTTCGGTCTGGAAGGGTTAAACCTTCTCGCTTTTTTGGCAAGCATTATGGCCATAAGGGACTCCCCAACAACAAATTTGATTAACATAGCGACAAAGTGGATAAGTCGACAATAGTACCTTTTTCGTTCTGATCACAGCCCCACGCACCCATTCATTCATCCTCACCCTGGGCCGGGTTCCTTTGCTCCGCCCCAATTTGCTGGAAGTTTTCAAAGTTTGCCAGGGGCGGGGTGTAGCTTTCACAGGGGGGTTAGTTTCACTTCAAATTCAGAACTACCCTAAATTTAGCTCCATCCATATTCTTATCAACTGTGAAGACAGGCACCTCCAAAACATGACACTGCCACCACCATGTTCTTCCATTGGGACGGTGAGTTCAGGGCAATGCAGAGTTTGTTTGCCACCATTTTGGTGAGAAAAACAAATCCCAATGAAATGCAGAAATTTGTTGTTGTAAGGTAATATGAAAAAAAAAAAACACACTAAAGGGAATATTTAATTTGCCAAAATAAAGAGTTCATAAGAGTTCATATCTTGCATCGGTTTGTCACATGAGCCAAGTGTGATGATCACTTTTTTTATTTTTGCCACAGCACCTGTTATTACTAACCGCTATCAAATGTTTACCCACCATAGTGTCTCCACACCCACCGCTGCAAAGCGAGCGGTGCAGTTTCACCTCAAGTTTCAGTCTCTCCTTGTGTAATTCTTTTTTTTTGTGTGTGTGTGTCTTGCGGCTCTGTTCCTGCCTGCTTTCTTACTCTCTCTTCTCTCTCTTTTTTTTTTTTTTATATCCTGGGATATCACAGTAAAATATAACCCCTCTCATGTGCGCTTGTGTGACACGCCCCCGTTCTTTGTCTCCCTTACACACACACACCCAGTCTCACATTCACACAGACAGGCCATTTGCGCCTGACTGCTTTAATCGCTGAAAAGGGGAGTTTAGCACTTAACAATAGTAGTTATGAGCTGACCTATTATTCTCACAGACACAGAGCGACACAGAGGGGGACACTTTACAGAGGAGGACCAAATCCATGAACTGAGTTAAGTGGGATTTTTTGTGGATAAACATATTTTATTGCGATTAAATCAAAACGTTGACATACTGCAATTTTTTTTTTTTTTTCTTTTTGAAACCATGCCAAAGGAGTATAGACTTATCCTAATTTATTACAACAGCTACCAATGAACTGAAACCAGGTGTTTAGCAGCAGACAACTGTTGCTGTGAGTTGGGAACAATGGTATAGTAAAATATACCGTTATGGTAATTACATATCAAACATTCTAAGAATCGTGCCTGAGATTAACTTTCATTAGAAAGAGCATACACAGGTCTTTGGGAGCATACCTGTGTCGTTTTATGTCAGCGAAAAGTTAGAACCGAGCGCAGATGGAAGCAGAGGCAGTGAGGTAGTAGAAAGGAAGCCAGTATGGACAGCCTGACAGGCTGACAGACAGACACACAAACACACACAGGGATTATCCCTTGTATAATCCTCCGTTTGAGGGTCAGAGTACTGTGTAAAGAGACGGGCATGTCCCGAATTTTCACACCACCGGCATTCCTAAGTGTCTTTTTATTGTGTGGGTGTGTGTTTGGGAGAATGTGTGTATCAGAAGTTTAGGTCAAAAACTCATCGCTCGACTGGTATACCCCCCCCCTTCCCCACCTCTAATTCTGAAAGTATGGTATTAAATATGTTTAAGTGTGTTGAAATGCATCTGCTTCTGTTTGTGCTTTTTTTTTTTTTTGTGCCGCTGCGTGACAGATGGAGGGATCATACAAGAGAACAGCACAGATTAGGGTTGTGCACCGTGTTTGTGTGTGCTTATTTCAAAACTGTGCCTGCGTAGCTGTCAACTGCTGGCCCGCGATGCGGTTCTTTTTGGAAAGCTCCAACTTGTTGCCTCGACGTCCAGCTATCTGCTGGAGTTAATCCTTATTTCATTACATTCGGCCGGATGAAGGCGCATCCTTTTGCAGTTCTTTGTAATTTGTGAAAACTTTGTAGAGGTAACGGCTAATGTACATCTACCACACTGATGGATTGGGCTTCATTTATTGCACTCCACAGTTAGGGTTATCAGTGTGCGCTTTGATGGAAAAATCATGCTATTGATTTATTTAATGTTCAGTTTTAACAGCCCATCCATATGGTCTCCATCTTTTATTGTAAGTAGAGCAGTTTTTCACTGTCTTAGTCTTATATTAGAGACTTGCGTGTCTATCGATAATTGGACAAGATGCAACAAGCAATTTTATTTTTTGGTGCATCTTCACAAATTTGGCTGTTTTTGAAGTATTGATATTTGCAATTAAAACAAAGTCAGAAATGTACTCCAGTTAGTGATTAATTAATTACTAAAATAGTTAGTGTATATAAGAGTTAGTGCATGGTATAGAACTGAATTTGACTCTTTTCATGTAAAGTATTGATCATTCAGAGACAGGCTGGGGGAAGAAACCATCTCTGTGGCTACTTGTTTTTCTTTTTTGTTTTTTTTTTGCAAATAACGTTCTGTAACACCAACCTGCAAAAATTAGTAGCAAATATCATAAAGCATAAATCACCGTCATCGTAGTCGCTGATCACTTTTTAAGGACAGTCATAGATAACGCAGCTGGTGTTAAACGAAGCCCTTCTCTCTTTACGGCGGGTTGAACGCAGAGAGTAAGAAGTACCCGTTCCGGCTCTGATAGCTGCACAATGAACATCACATGTAACCCTGATGTGCTCTGAAAAGGCTTCGACACGGTAACGCTCTCCTATTGTCACCAGTTCCCCCATCCACCGATATTTATTTTTACCGTTCTAATCTCTCATCTCCATGGGGATTTATTGGCGTAGCCCATGAATGCCTTCACCATAGAAACCTGTTCCTCCACTCTTGCCCTGCTACGCCCCGTAGAATAGGGTGGGTGGGTACGCATGTGCTTTTGTATCACCTAGACAGCTCTGCTATCTTCATTACAATATATAAAAGAAAAGAAAAAGGGGGGAGGGAGGCATTAAAACTCAGATTATTACTGTCCTCTTTTTCCCTTTGTGATGGTGTTTTCCATTTTACGGTGCTGCATTATACACTTTTGTCTCCTGAAGTTGTTGAATTTCTGTCTATTTGGCTTCAATGTTTGAGGCGGAATGGAGTCATATCTGAACAAATGGGTGGTGCTCTCTCTCCCTCTCTCTGGGGTTAGTGGTACTCTTCCTGACCCTCTTTTTCCATGCACAGAAATATGCAGTTTCAACTGTCTGCAGTCTAAAAAAAATGATGCAGTGATAACTTCGTAAGTAAGAGCTCTGCTTTCAGGATGCTCATAAATACTCCAAGCAAGTACAATGAAAAAACAGTGGGGGGGGAAAAATAATGGTCATGTTAGAAGAGGTGTTTACGGAAGCTTTTTCTGCTTGATGTGGTATGAAAACCGAGCTGAGGAAGTCTTAATCCCCATGCCGACCGTCGTCCATTAGTAATCTGGCGCAGTAGGCACACTTTCTGTCTCTCTCTCAAGGGTCTTCTGTAACTCCGCCCTCCCCCCCTTCCATCCCTCTGAATTTCTCTCCCGTTTTCTGCCCTCGTTTCTCTGAGCGAGGGTCCTGGGAGGCGGGGGTGGTGGGGGGGGGAGAAGCAGAGCTCTGAGGGACGGAGGAGAGGATGGAGGACAGTTAGTAGGACAGGCATTCCCTGAGCAGCGGGGAGAGAAAGAGACGGAAAGTAAAGGCAGAAAGAGCTGAGCAGGATTTCAGAAGGCAGCCGTAGGTGAGAAGGAGCGAAAGGGAAGTAAGAGAGAAACGCAAGCGACGGTAGGTAAGGCTGTAAGCTCATCAGCTCATGTAACCATTCATCCGCTCATTTACAAGAACTAACAGGAGAGGTGGGAAAGCGTGCAGCAAACATTCCCAGCAGTGTAATCAGCTTCTCACAACAGTTTCATCTGTGGTAATTTTGTAAAGCAAATAAATGTGAATCACATTAAATGCACAAAGCGGAGTAAACCGGCAATTAGCCAGCGATTCTGCACACCTCTGGATAATGATTAAATCGGCTGAGATATGCAAAGTGAGAGGCTAAGGTAAATGCAGAGAAAGCTCAGGAATGTTGAATCACAAACCCCACTTACACAATTTCACTGGATTAAATGAGCATAAAATATTTGGACAAAATGCACCACAGCACCACCAGTATGCGCCTGCAGACAAATTTGGAGTCGTCTTTAATGAGGCAAGAAGCACACAGGATGTCAGCTCACTTAGGCTTCAGCTGTACAGATTCAATGTTTTTCACCTGCGCCTGACCTCTTTGTATCAGCCATCTGTTACAGTTGTAGCTCATAAACTCTTGACTCCCATCAGAAAAATTTGGTTTTATTATTGGCTTCTCTGGCTTGTTTGTGAAGGGAGAGAGAAGAAGAGCGTAGGAGATAATGTAAATTAGGGGCTAAAATGGGGCCTTGGAAGAGAGAAAGAGGCTTCCCGAGCTGAGAAGAAAAGAGAGCAACGAAGAGAAAGCGGGGGGGGGGGGGGGGGGGGGGGTTGAAGGTAGGGGACCAGTAAAAAAAGGGTTCCGGGGTTAAAAGCCGGAAAGGGAGGGGGGGCGGGTTTGAAGCAGGGCAAAGGCG
>CAEGAE010032344.1:0-14267 GCA_903067095.1 Girardinus metallicus | reverse complement strand
CAGTGAAAGAAAGTGCTGGCAAATTAAGTAAGGATGATGAAAAGGACCGGAGGAGAAACATTTTTCTTAGAGTACTTGAAATGCAGCCAATAAAACAGGAAGTACCCCAGCCCTATTAGATGCAGCTTCCGGTTGTCGTGAAAAAGGTCTCTATTTGGCAACAACTGTCTTAATAATCATATTAATTTATCATACGTCAGTGACTGAATTATAACAACTAAACGTTATGAGGCAGAAACAGAGATATGTTAGATTAAATTTTTTTCAACCAATCAATCATTGTAATTTTGTTTCATGTCATCCATTGTATAAAACATGTATGCACTGCATGATTGAAGCTCTCTTTTTCAGGAAGCTGTATGCACTTTAGTGACATACAGTGAATGAAACAGCAAGAAACATTGTGCAATAATCTTAACCCAGTCCTCAATAAATTGGCAAAGGATTGAAGTAGTTTTGTGATCTGTTCTCAGAACAAGCAAACATTCAGAGATTTCAAAACTCAACAATTTCATTGTTTGGCCAAAAATATGAAAATATCTAGTTAGAGGCAGCTGTGTGTTGATGTTAGAGATCATGTCATATAATGTCATATAAATGACCAAATATAATCTAGATAAGCATGACTTAAAGATATACTAATATTATGCATATGCCAATCCTCTTGAATTTTCAAATGGTTTTTGCTAAACAGACCCAAGATCAACCGGTTTTGTTGACAGTATCTTATTTAATTGTTCTTTCAATGAAAAATACAAAATATAGCAAAAATTACTCCTCAAAGTGAACAGGTTTAGGTTGAAAGCCAATATGCGAGAGGATACAGTACTTCTATCCTCAAGACAAACAATACATATCTTTCTTGCATTAAGCGGTACTGTTCACAAGGAGGCAGTGTTGCACAACTTGTGAGATAGTTAATATATTGGGATCAACGAGCAGAGGCTTTCTTGATTTTAAACATAACACAGGACAAACTTAGATGAAATTAACTCTGAAATAATGTAATAATTTTCAAACTGTCTGAAATTTTGGCATACTTAAATGGTACAGGTCCATTACGGTTCATCAAATAATGAAGACACCACTTCATAAACTGTACCACCTTCACAGACCTCCAGTGTCCTGCTGAGAGAATATACAGCATAAATACAGCTGTTTATGTAAATTTTTGCACATAAACAGCAAAAATTCACTGATTATCAATGTAGTTATTATGGAATATCTGCTAGACCTGATCCAGTCTTTTCATCTGATGAGCAGGATGAGTTTTCTTTTACACACTCCTCATTGTTAGTCAGTGTTACATTGATTTCCATGAGTTTGTCAGTCAGTATTTTCCCCAGTCATTTTCCCCCTAAAAGAAACACCATTTCTTTTCATTACTTTTGTATTTCCTGTTGTTTTTTTTTGTTTTAAACAACCACCATCATGTATTTATCCAGTGTGTGGGATCTCATTTTAATGAGACCCTTTGCAAATTACACAGTGGCAGCTAAAGTTATGAAAGAACAACCAGAAGAAAACTGATTAAGTCTCAATCTTAAACAGTTTGGTACCTTAAGATATTCTAAGTTGAATTTTAAAAAATTGTGACTTTATTTGTATTTTCTTTGGCAATACTGGAATCAAAAAGGCCTGGTATCCCATTAAAGTTGATAAACTAAAATGCATTTTGGAAAAAATAAATAAAAAGAAAGTAGCCTTAATATATCTAAAGTTGAAAAATGAGAAGACACTGTGATCATAGCTTTGAGAAGTCTAGAAAGCCTGGTTCATGGGCAAAAATGCACATTCTTCACTAAAAGGAATGTCTCATTTGTAGACTCAAACACACACTCGAACGTCCACACACACAGCTTCAGAATTTGTTTAGTTTTAAACCTTTTGATTAACACTTCTTAAAGTAGCTGCACAACATATCATGTCAACTTTGTGCAGCGACCTAAACTGGCACATATAATACATTTTCATACATCAATTTATTATTTAGTCATGCATATTTGATAATTACCTGGTCACTAGGGAAAATTCCCAAGTGGACTATTTGTTGGGTTATGTTATGCAAGAAATAGATCATTATCAAACAATTTCCCAAGTTCTGAAATAGCAGAGTACAGAATCCCACCTAGGATGAAGGATGGTCAAAACCTCTTTCTCCAGATTTTAGTTATTATTTATTAGATCTGTTGATTTGATTCTAATTGCACAGATACCACATTATAAGAGATACATGTTAACATCAGTAACTGGCAATCACTGAACTGAAAAAGTACATTAATGACAAGATGTGGAGTTATAACTTTAAGAAGTGGTAAACCTCCTCCTACTGCATTATTATGGATTATGCCTAGGAGACAGGGTTTTTTAAAGTTTAAATGAGCTAGCCCCATCTAACCTAGGTGATCTTTTTAGCATCCACACAGATGTGAGAACACTCTGGTCAGCCAATCAAATTCTCCTGAATGTTTAGAGGTGACCGACCTTTCGCTGTGGCAGACTGTGGAATAGCTTACCTCCATCTGCACTGTTTGCACCGTAAAACCATTAAAATATCAGCTTACATCTAATTTGTTTTGTCTGCCCTATGACTTATTGTGCATAGGATGCTAAATACTAAATCACAGACTCAAAGGAGAGCAAAACACAAAGTTTAGAATAAATAGGTATTTGGTTAACAGACAGTGACTCTAAATCAGATTAAATTTCCACATATATGATCTGATTAATCACATCTCTTGTTCATTGTTTCTTGCTGAGAGCGCTTTATCTTGTTGAGATGATCCATTTATGAAAGGTTGAATCTAAAGTCAGTAAACTGCAATTCTTGAGCTGAAAGACAAGACACCCTTTAAGAGCTTAAGGCTAATTTATGAAAGGTTTATTGTTAGAACTTCAAGAAGTATGCCAACCCTCCTCCTTATGCAACGACACACATTCTTCACAAGGTGGGAGTGTTGTCCTCTTTTTAGTGTATCTGCTGCTGAATAAAAAGGCCTACACAACAAGTTTCAGAATACAAAAGTTCATTGTTTTTATATATATATATATATACATATAAAATGGTACAATCAAGAGGAGAGCCAATTATGGACTGTATTTATAGCAAGATAATCTTTTCACACACATTGAATCTCCAATCATTTTACAACTATCTAGGTGTTATCAAACATTTGTTAAAGTTTAGCTTCAACAAACTGAAATTTCAAACTGAAATCAGTGTCAAAATAAGTTCTCAAACTCAATGTAGAAGAATATTAACAAATTGCACTCTTAGACTATGTTCATGGACTGGCGACCTCTCGCCCGAAATGTTTTGCTGCAGCACCCCTCCAAACCCCACAAGGGACAAAGGTGTAAGAAAATGGATGGATAGACAATGTTCATAATATGTTGTTTTGTAAAATATTAAGTGCTTGCACTTTCCTGACAGTATTATCAGTGTGGAACATGTGAGATTGCTCCCTCAGCAATGAAGTTACTATAAAAGTAAAGTTAAACATGATTGAATTAGCAAGGTCTTCTATTTCTTGCTAAGAGCCTTTTTCATTGTTGAGGTGATCCAGTCAATGTAGCAAGGTATCTTTGTATAAGCAACCATTGATTGACCATTTGAGTCTTGGGACATGAAGGCCACAACTCCATAAGCGGTGCCATGTCCACATACCATTGGACCTCCAGAATCCCCCTGCAAGAACATACACATAATGTAGAGATCGCTTGAGAGACAATGAGATGTTATATTATCAATAACATCTCAATATTTTGCTATAATCTGTAAAAAAAAAAAAAGAAAGAAAAAAAATTACATACCTTACCAGGTCTAGCTATTCCATTTGAACAGTATAACTTAAGTTTAGTACAATTGCTATTTTCAATCAATGTGACATTCATTTCCATGAGTTTGTCAGAGATCGCTCCATCCGGATGAGTTTGACCCCAGCCGGAGACGATGCAAGATTTGGGCAGAGTCACACCATCATGGCTTGCCAGAGCAATGGGTTTCACAAAATTGTTCACCACCGCTCTAGAGCTTAGCTAGAACATTGACGAGTTAAATGAAATATAAATACAAATCCAAACTCACATTGTACTATGCACAATTCCTGCAAATGCATTGTTTTGTAGCATGAACTGAACTCATTAACTTTTTGACATATGTGTTGAAGAAAAACTAAAGCAAATGGCAAAAATAGAAAGCATTTGTTTGTTCTTACCTTAAGGAGCATTATATCATCGATGTATGCATTTTTGTCGTAATTTTCATGAGGAAATGCTTTTTCCACAGTTCGATCCTGTATTTTGTCATTTTTCAAAAATTTTGTATTATCAACTCCAAGGTAAACTGTATAATTGCTGTAACGAAATACCACAATAACAAAAAGTGCAAGCATTCAGGTTCTTTCTGTATAGGCAGTAACTAGAAATATATGCACAAAAATATGCAAAAATCTTGTCAATTAATAAAAATGATGGTTTTAGACAGACTTGGCTTGGCAGTGGGCAGCAGTCATCACAAAATCCTTGTTCAGAAGAAATCCATCACAGAATGATTCTTCATTGTTGGCCAGGTGCCTTTTTATGAACACCATGTACGGCCTGCTGTGTGGCTCAGCCACATGGCCTCCAATTATTTTTTCAGTTCGGCCTACAGGGAGCAGTAGATACAATAGGCTACATTTAATATAAACACATGTACAAAAATCCTTTTCTTATCCAGTTGAAGTTAGCTGTATAAAGAAAGTTCTACAACATGACTAATATGTGTGCTTCATTTTCTATACCAGCCTAAAGTTTAATTACAATGGTCTGTGGAACTCAAAAAAGACAAGTTAGTTGTTCTTCAAATTGATGGTTTTCATGCTATGGAAGCATTTTCTTACCTTGATCACAAAGAGTCAGCAGGACCATCAGTACTGGCAGTTTGTTATTGAAGAACATGATGTGATCACAGTCCAGCTGAGCAACGGTGCTGAGCAGTGGAGGCACAAATAGTTGACAAGTTCAAACCCTCATATCTCTTGGCTTTTAACCAAAAGGGGATGTGTCTTACTTACATATGCAAATGATGTGGCTTAGAGACACATTCAGACAGAGCCTCACAGAAGTACAGATTTTAAAAGAGAACTTTGGGGCAATGTGTACATATGCCCGATTAAAAATCCTGCAATTGTGTTTTTGCTGCATGGAAAACATTTCTACTAGTATTTCCAGTTAGCAAACTGAAGAAATTCTTGTTGCAATAAGAAAGAAAAAAAGGACAAAAAATCAATTTATTTAAATGATAATGAATTTGGATGCAAGTTTGTTTGTGACACATGATGCTGCTTTTCATGACACAATCAATTATTTGCACTCCTCCTCGGACTCTATAACACATGGCACATGTCTAAAGAACGAACGTAAATTAGATTGAAGGTTCAAACGTGACAGCATTTTGGCAATAAAGCTGACTTTCTTTATTAATTACACATGATCTTCAAAAGGAGGCATTATGTTTTCAGTGTATTAGTACATATGGAAAATAAAAGCACACACACCCTTCAATAGAGTACATGTTTAATTTTATTTGTTTGCTCCTGATTCAGCACAAATGTATAAGCGCACAAGCCAGTGCATGTGTTGGTCTGACAATATTATGAATTTATTCACTTACAATTCTCTCAGTTATTGTATCAGCAAGTTGTCAGATAAAATG
The DNA here is from genome assembly GCA_903067095.1 of Girardinus metallicus. Lineage (NCBI taxonomy): Eukaryota > Metazoa > Chordata > Actinopteri > Cyprinodontiformes > Poeciliidae > Girardinus > Girardinus metallicus. The sequence goes on along the minus strand of CAEGAE010032344.1, from coordinate 8,569 downwards.
TGAAATTAATTGACATCTATTAGCCAGGTCTGATGTGCAGGTTTCCTCCCAGCTGTTTTCACAGTTGAAGTTATCCAGTCTTTGTAGTCAGGTATTCTGGCATAACGACACAAAGGGAGCCCTTTTGAGTCTGGCAGGAACATGGAGGCCACCACTCCATAAAATGTGCCACGTTCACAGACCAATGGATCTCCAGATCCCCCTGCAAGAGCATTTACCAAATGAAATGGTCATTTAAAGTGTTTATGCTTTTCTTTGTGCTTAAAGAAAACACATATGTTTGACCAGTAAACCACTTGACCAGGGCTAGTCGTTCCTTCAGAACAGTATGTGTTTTTCTTTCTACATTTTGTATTTTCGATTTGTGTTACGTTGAATCTCGACTAAAAACCCACCTGTTTAGAGTTGTATTTGAAACGTAATCAATTACGAATTTAATGAATGTTTTGATTGTTGATTCTGTTGCATGACTCTGTTTTTATGTTTATGATGTAAAGCACTTTGAAATGCCTTGTTGCTGAAATGTGCTATACAAATAAAATTTGATTTGATTTGATTTTGATTTGATTTCCATGAGTTTGGGGGACAACAGTCCATCTGGCGGTGTTTGACCCCAGCCAGAGATGATGTATGATTTTGGCAGCGCTTTATCATCCTGGCTTGCCAGATTGATAGGTTTCATGTTAACTTTAAACTTTGTCTAACAGCTCAGCTTTAAGAATAGTGCAAAAAATAAATAAATAAATAAATAATAAGTATAATCAGCATTATGATTTGGTTTTTGTGGTTATTTTAGTTTATTGGTATCATGGTAGCCTGCATGATTCGTAGTATCAAGAGCTTTGCAAGTGATACCATGAAAAAGAAATAGATGACAGCCAATACATAAGATTTACAACTATTGTTACCTTAAGGAGCATGATGTCATTCTTACAGGTTTTATTGTTGTAATGCACATGTGAAAATGCTTGTTCCACTTTTATGAGCTTCACTTCATTTGTCAAATGATACATACTGTGAAATCCAAGATAAACTAAGTAATCCCTGTAATGGAAAAAGGAGAAAAATCTGCTTTCACATCATATGCCAGTTAAAGCACTACTCATGTCAGTAAAAAAAAAAAATGCTTTCAACTCACTTGGCTTGACAGTGGGCCGCAGTCATCACAAAGCCCTCAGTGAGAATGAATCCATCACAATATGTTGTGTCATTTGACGCGTCTCCCCACAAGCACCAGGTATGACCGGCTGTGTGGCACAGCTTCCCGACCTCCAATTATTCTTCCTGAATAAACTGGAAAAAAATCTAAACATAAGTATTCAAAATCATGCTTTTCCGCCACAGGAGTTCACTTCCTCCTGTACAGCACGATGCATTTGAGAATGCATTTCTGGCCCCTTTGTATAAAGCAGTTCATGAAAAATCATGGCAACTTTAAAAAGCCATATGTAATATGGCTTTTACATATTTATCTTCATAAAGCAGCTTGAAATTTACTTTCATTTTGGTTCAATATTTGTTTACTAAACATGTTGGGACATCTTATTTGCAGAATTTCTAAACCTAAAGTAGTCAGCATCTTGGGTTATTTCGGATCATTTTTGCCCTTGCATTGTGATCATTGGTTTAGTTTTCTTTTTCTGCTTCCTTCTGCCTAGTTAGATAATTATTTTTTAAAGCTGTTTATTTACTTATGATAGGATCTCACTTTGAGTTGTTATTCTTTGTATTTTGTTCATTTTTGTTCCGGTTATTTATTTATTTTTTTCAGTCTGCTGGTTTATGTTTACTCCCTGCTCCTCTCCTGACTTTCTCTCTCCTTCAGCCTACCTGTCTGGCCTCAATCCATTACCAATCAGTCACCAGTTCTCTGTCCAGTAAGCAAACTCTCTATTTAAGCTTCTCATTGTTCATCCGCTAACCGCTGGATTCTGCTGCTGTCTCCCTCGTGGTTTCCCTTGCAGCTATTTCTTGTCTCCAACGATGTATTTTTCCTCTCCCTTATTGTAAATATTGTTTTTATATCTTTTCCTTAAATACTCTGCAAATTCATCTGTTGGCTCTTTGCGACTGGGTTCATAACAAATCATGACAAAAGTTTGATTCAAATAATTTTAGAGTCAGGTAAACACAAGCTCTTTGACATCTCCCAGTGTAATTGACACACTGTCTACTTACAAAAAATATATATGTGTGTATATATATGGCCCTTTTTAAATTAAATGACAAGAATTACCTTACCTGGACCAAACAAGGTGAGCACAACCAACAGTAGTGCCACTGTGCTGTGGCTAAACATGATGCGGCCGCTGTCCAGCTGAGCTAGAGCTGAGCCGTAGTGTCAGATCTCTCTGACAAGTTCAAGTGCCCAGTCTTTCCTGCTTTAGAAAGAGAAAGAAGTTCTTGCATTGCTCATATAGGCAACACATCGTTTGCATAATGATGTGGCTTCCAGTGATCTTCTTGCGTAGGAAAGTATGACAAAAGCCTGAAAGAATGACCTGATTGTGAATGTACACTTTTAGTCACTAAGGTAATCATTATTAGTATACTGTTAAGTAACTTCTTTTTTGGGGGAGTTGGGATATTTAGAGCTGAAAATATAGACCTCTATGAAAGCATATTCATTCAAATGTCTTCTGAATGGGGCTGGTTTTATTATTATTATTATTTACTGACCTGCTAAAAAGAGAAATACATGTATTGGGGGAAAAGTAGTTTTAATTATTTAGATCTTTTTTTTTCTTCCTTTGAATTTTGAGTGAGTGTACCTGATTGTTAGGCTGTGAAATTGGAGAGAAAAGAAACGCACATCAGTCATTTCAAGATCCAGCACTATTAAAGAAAGAGAGAAAAAAAAATTACTCTCAAACTGCTTCTGAATGGTTTTATGTGAAGAAGACTAAACAGATAACGGAGTTGAAATGAGAAAGCGAGAAAGCAAGAAGTCGTCTGGAAGAGCGAGAAAGCAAGAAGTCGTCTGGAAGAGCGAGAAAGCAAGAAGTCGTCTGGGAGATTTAGATAGATTGAATTCTTAGAAGTAGTTACATGATGACAACCAACATATTTTGAATTTTAAAAGCATGGACACCATCTCACTGCTGAAATGTTAGATTTTTCTATGCACAAAACTAATTTGCATATTTTTGAAGACAAACATTTTACACAGAATGTTTTATTATGGTGTCTTGCCTATTTCAGAAGTAAAACAAAGAGTCAAATAACCAATGCTCTATTTTGTACATGTATTGTATCCTAAATATAATATTTAGGATACAATACATGCAATTCATGAAAAACCACTTTTTAAGAATGTCAGTGCAAGTTAACTTGTAATTGACTCAAATAGCGTATGCCTCAGAATGAATCAGACCGACTCAGTGAGCTGTAATATAGCTGGTCATAATTTATTCACCAGTGCTTCTGTGGTATTACTCACAAGATTCAACAAGCTCTGATGACATTTTGTGATCAAAGCTATGGGTTTCTAAGGGGAGACTGTGTGTCTGTCATTCACCCTCAAAGGTAACATTACTCTGATGTTATCATGTCACAAGACAGCAAATAAAAATATAATTCATTTCAAAGTGTGGTTTGCGGAACTTGAGGTGAAATCTAACCCATGGAACTACAGAAATGAAGAAATGATTAGACTTGAGTTGCAAAGAAATGGAGTTCAGGCCGAACAGAGCAGATTTATAAATTACAAGAACAGAGAAAGTGTTGTTCTCTCAGGTCGGGAACCAAACCTCACTCACTTTTTATTAGAAAAAGTATGATGTAATTAGTTGAGCCTATTGATAGCTCAAAATGCAAATATAATTGGTAATTCCAAAGGGAAGTTAAACGTTGTCACTTGTTATCCAAGGCTCTTCGGGGAGTTGTTGTAGATGCTGATGACTGTGAGCAGGAAGGATCTCCTGCAGCAATCTGTGTTACTATGATGCTGAAGAAGCCTCTAACTGAAGACATTGTTGTACAAAAGACTGATAAAGTGAATCCTCAGGGTTAGCCAGAATGTTTTTTTGTTTTATGATGAATCCTCCGTTGCACAATCATCTCCAGAGATTTCACAGTGGTACCATTGTACTATATCACCATGGTTAAACTATTTAAGTCACTGGCTTTGATGCTGCTACTTAAACAGATGATTGCTGAAAAGATTACACTGTCCAACAACCACTTCCCACATTGTGAATATCAGAAGTATATTGTGAAAAAACAAAGAAACTACATTTCTCCAAGAAGTACAGCCTGCTCTGTCCCTTCTTAAAAATGGCTTCACAGTTTTGTCTCCAGTCCAGTCTATTGTCCAGGTGAACACCAAGGTATTTAAACACCTCCATCACCTCTACTTCTTCTCCCTTGATGTACCTGGTGTTTTGTCGACAATTATCTCATTTTTGTTCACAATGAAGATGAGGTGATTGCTTCACACCATGCCACAGGACAGTTCACCAGCTCTCAGTTCTCAGCTGCTTGACCATCTCTCATACACCCAACGGTTATTTGAGCATTTCTGCAGATGACAGGAGTCTGACTTGTACTGGAAGACTGAGGGGTACAGAGTGAAAAGAAATGGGGAGAGTACAGTCCCTAGTGCTGCTCCTGTACTACGGATCACCTAGGTTGACACACAGCTTTACACAGTTCAGCCTCAAACTGTTTGTCAGGTAGTGATTGATCCAGTTGGATGTCAAGGCCTCCACCTTTGTATCTTAGAGATTTGGACAAAGAAGATCAGGCTGAGCTGTATTAAATGCACTGGATAAATCAAATAACATGATCCTCACAGTGCTGCTTGCTTTGTCCAGATGACAGCGGGTTTGTTGAAATGGATATATGATGGCATCTTCAACTCCATCTCCACGTAATTCTTTGCTTACCCAGTTACAATTAGGCTCTTCATGGTCTTCATATTGTGGGACATAAGGGCAACAGCTCTGTTTTCTTTGGTACTGGATCCAGGCAGGATGTCTTTCACAACATTGGAACCTTTTTCTGGGTCAAGGTTGAAGATGTGCTGTAAAATCCCACAGATCTCGTCTGCACAGGACTTCAGGACTCTGGGGTGCTCACACCATCTAGACATGCAGCCTTGGCCTGCAGTTCATTCTCTCCAGGCATAGCGAGCGCCACCATCTCTTGATTTGAAGACAAACATATAGAAGCAGAAGGATCCATGGCTCATGGAAAAACCTTTCACTTCCAGGGGTCTCAATTTCCTTTTCTTGAGGGGAACTGTCCTGCAACTTTTCCATGCGTCTCTGCTTCAACACACCCAAATCAAGCAACAATTAGGTCATAAGGAGGAATCTGAAACCTTGCATCTTTTCTTTCCACAAAGTTGCTTGTTGAGATCTATCACATCAAACACTCTGACAATATCACTGGAAAAAATCCAAGGAGTATGTATACCTTAGCACTGGCTGGACAATGAATGTATGATATACTTCAGATCTAAGTAACCAGAAGATCTGAAGTATTGAGGCCACTGTTGGCTTTAACTTCCTTTTCATCTTTTTGGCAGTATGATCAAACATGAAGGAATGCATCTTATTAACCACAGTGTATGGATATGTCTTTTACATCACTTCCTATGTCTAGACACAAGTATTTTCCCTTTATATCTTTCTCATAAACCTTTATGTAATTGTTTTAGTGAAGCAAAAAAAAAAGTTTTAATGTGTTTAAAAAAGAAGAAAGGAGGGGGCAAAAGAAGTTGTGTAAGCAGGTTTTAGGACGTGAGCGCCTGGAGTCCAGGGCTGTAATGGGAATCACAGAAGGACTTCCAAAGAGAAGCTTGTTTGGTAGAACAGGGGTCTTTACCGCTAGCCTATCCCTTTTATGAGGATCACGGGGCTGACAAGAGTGGCTGGTTTATCCATTGGACATACCAACAAGGTAAAAGGAAATGTGATAGTGGCTATTAATCATAGCAAAATTACATATTTATTAAGAAGAAAGAAAGAATGATGACAATAAAACCAATGGACAGAGAAACAGAACTTCCCAGAACAGTTGCAATAGATCAAACCATGTATTTAACTGAAAACACATATGTGGACACTCAGAAGAGACCTATGCCGACGTGATACTGACTGGATTATTTTGCAATCATCCGGATATCATCTGAGCTTTATCTCTTCTCAAAAATGACCCCAGCTTCAGAAATTAACTCTAAAAAAAAATACTGCATGTATCCATATCTGGAGTTATCTCCACTGGACTTTTTAAAACCTAGAAGGCAAAAAAGCAGAGGCAAAATAAACACTTATATTAACAAAATGATTAGGGTTAATTTACAGCCACCTGCACAAAAGATAGCAAACCTGCCAATCCGAGAAACATAAAATCTAAAAAGTTAAATTATGCTTAATGGCATAATAACCTCCCCATGACCCTACTAATGAGTATTTTATTCAGTGAGATACACTGGGAGATTTTACACAGTGAGTAAATGCTCATGTGACTTGGTTCTTTAATTAATAAAATGCCAGTTCTTTACTAAACAAACTTTTCAGTTTTCTTTCAAATATATTCCATGAAATTGGGAAAACACTCGGCTTCAAAAACTACCTCTCTGGACTGTCAAGTATCTGTGAATGTGATAATGCTACACAGAACTATAATGTTTCTATAATTTACAAAGTTTCAAAGAATGAGCTAATTTGCTGCCCTCATTTCAGCCTTGATCTTTACACTCATCTGATTTCAGTTGCAAAGGAAACAGCTCACACAACTTGAGCACGTATGCATGTGGTTGAACAGAACGTAGTGCAGCAACTTATCAGTATAAGATGAAAAGATATAGCAACAGTTTTTCAACATTTGAAGGTCTAGGAATCCTTAATGCGGATTGTTGCATATTTGCTTTTAAACTAAATAAGCTGAATCGTATGACGAAATCTGGTGCCTGGTAACGTTGCAAACAAAGCATAGGTGGAAATTCCACAATATCTGCATTAATAAATGCAGTAAAATCATCATGTCTATTGCAAAAAGAGCTTGATGTGTAATGTGCCGTAAGTGGAATAAGGCTCTATGCTGATGAAATTCACACATTCACACTCCAATTTGTGCATAGGCTGGAAGACCAAAATAATTTTTTGTTTTTCCAGAATGCTTTCAGAATGCAAAATATACCTTCTAGGCCGTCAAAGAGAAGCGCTGACAACATATTCGTAACAAGTATGGAGGAAGGTAAGGACCAATGAAGAGGACTTTTATTAACTGGTTGTACATTGGGTTTACAAGCTTGTTTGACATGTCACTGCTCAATGTAAGAAAAAACAACTAAGATGGATCAGTTCTAAGTGGTCAGAGAAAAAAAATTATTTTTTAAACATGAGTCTGTCTAAAAATACTAAGATGAGAGATGAGAGTACAGTATGCAGTGTCATCTTAATAATTTCCCTTGGATGGCCCACACACATTTGAAGCACTGTACAGAAACAAGTCTCATATAGAGCCTTTTATGATATTTATAAAGTAATGTAAGTCTAAATCCTTCATAACAGTGTTGAAACTGAGCAGATCTGAGGTGGATGAATGATGTCAAGCTGTTTGATTAACTAATATATCAATTCCCTCAACTAGCTAACAGTGTTGTAGTCAAGACCGCTTGACCCAAGACCAAGACTTTTAGGGTTCGAGACCGAGTCAAGACCAAGCCCGAGGGAAGTCGAGACCGAATCAAGACCAAGACCAGCACCCTGTGGAACATGACACGATAAATGTGAAATATGATCAAAATTCCCATAAAAACACCTAGATATTAAATACTTAAAGCTGAAATAAATTTAACCAATATTAACTAATACCATCTCTGTGCCACAATCCGACCTGGGTGTTTGCCCATATCGCTCATATCAGAAACCACCACTCTCTGCACCATTAACAATTGAGGCAATGCCCTGACGGTAAATAACTATGTTCAACAATGAACACTGACCAAGAAGCAACAAGTAAGAAGTAACCAAGCACAAGGTGCTCACTGTGACTGTTCTCTCCCTCTCTCCCGCTACATGAAGCCAGGTAGTCTGACCATGACACACATTGCAGCTGCCACTTTGAACGAAAACAATCAAAGAGCAATGTGCAAGCTCTGTGTGCATTTTTGTTCTTGTGTTTTATTTATTTGCTAATTAAAAAAATATCAATGTACACAATTAAATAAAACAATAGCTACTGCAGTGCGCAGAGCATTACAAGAACAAAGAACGGCTCTCAGTGAGGCTCCAGTCCTATCTACTTAGTAAAGAGCCGTTCATAAGAATCGGACTGTTTCTGAATGTCACATCACTATATTGCAGACTTTTGGACACAGTGTTGTTCCATATTTGCGACACGTTGGTCAACACCTCCGCACAATAATTCAGCGCAGTGAGTGACTTTTTTCCATCACAAATGCTTATGTCTGTGTACAGCTAGCTTTGCTAACATCACGTCAACGGAGCTTAAGTGACGAAAAAAGTTAGACGTAGTCCCACCGTCTGTGAAAGCGAAGCGCTGCTGAATTAGCTGTCGCCATCGGATTTATTATGATTTATGCAGCGAAATTCTATTA
>CAEGAE010032336.1:0-22983 GCA_903067095.1 Girardinus metallicus | reverse complement strand
ACCGCGGCGTCCGCAGCACCGCGACACCTGCAGCACCGCGACGTCCGCAGCACCGCGACACCTGCAGCACCGCGGCGTCCGCAGCACCGCGACACCTGCAGCACCGCGACGTCCGCAGCACCGCGACACCTGCAGCACCGCGGCGCCTGCAGCACCGCGGCGTCCGCAGCACCGCGGCGTCCACAGCACCACAGCGCGTCCCTCACCAGCGTCCTGCAGCCCTGCAGCAGTGTCTCCGTCTCCAGAGTGTCTCTGGACTCGGTGGGCAGCGCCGCCGTCCTCTCCACCCGCCTCCAGCACTCTGCGATCCGCTCCTCCATCTTCAGCTGGGAGCGGGGGCTCAGGGGTCGCGTGGCCCCGCCCTCGCCGCCCTGCGGCCCGCCCCGTCCCAGAGAGAAGCCCAGCAGGCTCTCGTAGCGCCGCCTCCTCTCCTGCCGCCGCCTGCGCCTCTCCAGGTCGCCCAGCTCCAGGCAGGACGCCGCTCGGTCGCCGAGGCGACCGCCGTTCCCGAACTGCTCCGAATCGCTGCCGGAGGCGGGGCCTGGGAGCGTGGAGGCGTGGCCGGAGTCCTGCGTCAGGTCCGGTCCGACCTCAGCTGGGCTGCAGGTGAGGCGGCGGCCAGGTAAACTGGGAACACAGAGGAGAACCGAACTGAACACCCGAAACAAGCAAACACTAAAACATCAGCAGAGACGAGCAGCATCTGGACGGATCGTTGATCCGGTCGGGTTCCCCAAACCAAGCAGAACCAGAACCAGACAGATTCCTTCAGTGTTTTCCATGTGACCCTGATCTGATCCACTGTGAAGGTTTTTGCTCTGATCTCAACATCAACAGAGTGAGTGAGAAATTATTATTAAAAACTAAACTAAGCTGAAAGGAGGAAACACGTGAGAGGACTGGACCTCCGGCTCCAGAACCAGAGTCCAGTCCTGGATGAGCAGCAGATCAGGGACGGGTTGCCAGGATTGTTTTAAAATTTCCTTTCTGCTCATTTTTGAATCTGTGGCTGATATTAAGCAGAAGCTCCAGTTGGTTCCTCTACGGAGAACCGACTGTTTGGCCGTCGTTTCTCTGATAAAACTGGATTTTTATCTCTGGGTCTGTAACCATCAGAGTCAGATTAACGGTCCAGAGCTCACCTGGCCACGTCGGGCGCGTCGGCTGGATCGACGTTCTTCATCAGCGCTTGGATCCAGTTCCTGCGTATTCCTGCCGTCATGGCGGACAGCGTGAAGACGGCCTTCTGGGTCTGAAACATCCAGAGGAAACGGTTTCTGTCTGCAGCAGCAGCAGCAGCAGCAGGCCCGGCTGCAGAGCCTCAGAGTCTTACGTGGATCTGGAAGCCGTAGTTTCTCTGGACCTGGTGTTCAGACACGCTGTCGCACTGCGACAGGTCGATTTCTCCTTCCAGGTCTGAAGCCTGGAACCAGAACAGAGTTTTAACCTGGCATGTCATGAACTGCTGCAGGTCTCTGCTCTGACCAACGAACCTCCTCAGCTGATGAGTCCCTGTAGAATCTCAGGCTGGCCGTCGACAGAACAAACCAATATTTCTTCCACTAGGGGGCAGCAAAGACGAGCAGGAAGCTCCATGAAAGCGGAAACTTTCACCTCAATCTGAACATTTCTGCCTGGACTTTTTACCTCGTCGTCTTCGTCCAGCTTCATCATCCAGCCTTTCTTAAAGTTCAGCAGATCTGGCTGTAAAAATGAAGAACTGATTTTATCATAAAAAACACATTTTTTACCCAAAATCATCTTCAGACGAAGAGTTTTCACCTAAACGAACTAAAATCTGTTTAATTTGATAAAAGCAGGAATCAGAACTGATCACAAATCTGGACCTGCTCAAAACATCACAATGTGACTGAAAACAGGATAAATATTACAGCAACAGGTCAGATAATTATATAACAGTAAAATCCTGCTTAATGGAGCTGGAACGTTTTAAAACCTTTAAAACCCTTCATCTGCCTTCACAGCCTTTTAAATGAATCATTTAACTCACCTGGAATAAACCCAAAGCAGAAATACATTAACGCTGTTTTCATTAAAAACGACTTTATTAATCATAAGTCATTGCGTTGTTTCCCCTTTAGCTCCGTCCTGCTGATCGTCTCGTTGTCCAACAGGAACGTCATGTTTGGTTGGTAAACCCTGAGAACAACGACCTCACCGGCCGACCGTCTCTCACTACCGCCGCTAAACGCTACATGCTAAATGCTAAACGCTACATGCTAAATGCTAAACGCTACATGCTAAACGCAAAATGCTAACCGCTAAATGCTAAACGCTACATGCTAAATGCTAAACGCTACATACTAAACGCTAAATGATAAATGCTAAACGCTACATGCTAAACGCAAAATGCTAACCGCTAAATGCTAAACGCTACATGCTAAATGCTAGTAGCTGATTAAACACGAGATGAAGAACGACCAAAACACCGACAGCAAAAACCTCCTCAGAGTTTCTGGTTGTTTTTCTGTTTGAAAATTTAAAACATTATTTTCTCATTCCTTCAACAGCTAAAAACAAAAACAAAGTTTGGAAATTAGCACTAATATAATTTATCCGCCTACCACACTTTGGTTGTGGTAAATATGATATATAAATAAACTTTGACTTGATTTCTCAACAAAAACAAGAATAAAACCATAAAGAGGCAAAACAAATGAGCAAATAACCAAACAAATGAGGAAAGTTAGTTTTTAAGACACATTTAAAGGATATAAGACATTTTAAATAAATTGTGATTAAGGTGAGATGGTAGAAAAGACCGAGGAAGGAGGAAATGAAGACGTGATGATTAAAGTTTCAGTTTCTGGAGGTTAGAATGATGAATTCATCCAGAGCCGCTACAATCAGAGCTAACAGAGACAAACAGTTTTTATGAGCTCTGCTGACCGTCATGGCCGCCACGGCGCTGTCCGGCGTCCGGCGGTCCAGAGACCGGGTTCTCCTCGGAGGCGCGGGAACGCTGAGCAGGCTCCCGTCTCCCGTCGACCGCACTTTCTGCACAAAGAGGAAAAGGACTCAGAGATAAAATCACACTTTCCCGTCAAAAACAGAACATGGTGGAGATAAAGAGCGTTTTCACAGGATCCGGTCATTTCAGTAAAACACAGAAGAAGAAATGGAGGAAGCAGATTATCCCCAAACAGAGAAGGACAGAAAGACGTCAGTTTGTTTCAGTTACGCCTTCCCAGGAAATTTACAGAAACTTCAGATTACAGTGACAGAAACACTTAACTGAATTAATGACACAACCTGGAACTAATTGAAATTATTTGCATTTTAATCAGTCAAGTTTATTTGTACAGCAAATTTCAGCAACAAGGCAGTTACAAGTGCTTTACATCATAAATGAATAGAAAAATAGAGAGAAAGTAGGTTTTGAAATCAAAACTTTTCCTTTCTGCTGATAAATGACTGAATAAACAAACATGAGCTGAAAACAAAGATTTCATTGATCTGATATGAGCTGATGAAATGAAAAGCTATAAATATATTCATAAATATCTCCAACCTTCAGATTGGAGCAAAGAGTTTCAGGAAGTCCTGCTCATTCACGGAGCTTCTTTAGAAATCTGGACTGTGGACGCTAACATTAGCATTAGCAGCTACATGTTAGCATTGGGATGCTATTTTAACCTCACTGGTAGGCTAACTGCTTTTAGCTCAACATGAACACAACAGTAGTCTTTTCCAGCGTCCAGCCGGATCGTTAAGAAGCAGAAATTAACCCCTAATGGACCAGAGAGAAGAGCTTCGTCCTCCGTCACTATCAGAGGACGTAGCATAGCATGTGTGTCAGATTTAAGGTCGTACCAGAAACATGACAGAAAGGTTCCAGCCAGAACTTTAGTGTGAGAAAAAGAAAAAAAGCAATTGATTTAAATCGATGATCTAAATGAAAGTTTTGGTAAATTATGCTGCAGTAATAATAATAAAAGTTATCAAAACATCATTGTGTGAGTCACCAACAGCAGGACTCTTTAACCTGCAGATCACGTCACCATGAATCACACAGATTATCTGAGAAAAGCATGAAAAGCCTTCAGAAAAATAATCAATGGACCCAGAAGGAGTTTCGCTCTGATCACGTTTCACGCCGGCTCTGTTTCAGGATTACCCAGCATCCATGAAAAAGGCTCGAGTTTCTATTGACTGCAGCCCCAAAAGAATCTCTCCGTTTATACAACTGCAGAAAAACGGCCAGTTTAATCAGCACAGAGCCGCTTTGTCCTTTATCTGGCAGTTATGCTGAAAACTATCCAGCTTTCAAACCACCGCAGACAGGAAGCCGAGTTCTGTTCAGGGAAGACGGAATGACTCCAGTTCAGCTCCTACTGGGATGAGTTGCTGGTCAAATGCTTCATAAAGGGCCAGAAAAACCAACTCCAGTCCGTTGGATTGCTTTACAGTTATAAGAATGAACAGAAACATCAAAAAGTCAAACAGCTCAATATTTTGCAGCTTCTGAGTTACGACTCATTTTAATTTAGAATCTAAAATGTCCTTTAAATGATCCTGTTCTTCATAACAGCTTATGAAGAACAAACAAAATCAAGAAAACTGCTTTCCTAAGCCAAACCCTCGGAGTCACCTGTTCCCCTCCTGGCCTGTGGGGGCGCTGCACCAAGAACCACTGAAGGAAGCGACACTAAAACCTGAAGACATTGAGGCAACTTCCTTCTTCACCAGATGGAAACAAGATGGAGGCGTCAGGTTTTAGCGGTTGGAGGATATTTCTCTTTAGTCTTTGGCTAAAGACCAGGAGCCATTTCTGCTGTAACGCTAGGCTAGCATGTTAGCTTTGGTTGTATTTACTCAGAATGCCCTGCGCTGTAGTCCACTTCCTGCTTCTGGAGTGGTTTCTGGTCCACTTGGCGTTCATATATAAAACTGAACCAGAGTTCATTTCAACTGAACCCAGACCGAGGAGGACCAGAGGTCAGAGGTCAATTAGCATTCACACCAATCGACCAGGTTAGGGTTCTGGTCGGAATGGACCCTAAAACTCCCCGAAAAACAGAATTCATGGATTACTAGTTTAAAGTTTGTCTGGTCAAGTGAAAAATGAATTTAAAAAATGCTTCACTTATATTGATTTTATGTTTCAGCAACAATTTAGTAATTTCTCAAAATCCCCACCTAATTCTTCTAAATGTTTCTGTATATAATTATCCTTGTGGTATAAAATATAAATTTATTTTGCATATTTTCAACAAAACGTGGAGACATTTACTGGAGGACACTTTGTTTTACCTGCTGAATCTGCCTCCCAGGCTCCTGTTACTCATGTCTGACGAGCGGCCCGGGCCCAGCAGCGCTCTGCTTCAGAACCAGATGGCTCTGCTTCAGAACCAGCAGCGCTCTGCTTCAGAACCAGATGTGCCGCTACAGCAGGCTGCCAGCGGCTCTGAGAAGCGACTCCTCCGCTGAAAAGAAGCATCTGAAAGCTGTTTTCTGTCCAAACTGCGCGCTCAGTTCGCTGACTGGTTCCTGGCATCTGTCCCACCCGCTGACACATCGCGTGCCTCGACGCGGCGCTCAAAGCAAACCCACGTCACCTGCTTTACAAGCGCGTGAATCGGGCTGCTCCCCGGTGGGACCGGAGCAGAACTTCTCCGCTAACAGACGCAGCTCATCTGGATCCGCTGGAATCACGACACACCAAAAACGAGAACCAGTCAGGAACTGCGACGTTGTCCAGACAAAAGAACCCGATTTCTGACCAACACTTAAAAAATAACAAACATGGCTGTAGGCAGGAAGGATGTCCTGTAGAGGTCTGTATTACAGCAAAGTTAAAGAAGCCTCTGACTGAAGAAACCCTGTTTTCATGAACAGGATGATGGTCCCTAATATTCCTCATTTTCAGCACAGGTTTATAATAAATATTAATTTATATTAGTTCACATAAGAAATGTAAAAACAGGTAGAAATGTGTTTGAAAGTTAATATTTCTAATGTTTGCGTCATTTTATTTAATAAATTGTGATCTCTGCATCGTGACCAATCTGGGATCAATTGGTGGTGTCTGGATTCGCCACTTTCACCTCCAGAAAGGTTAAAAAATCACTCGGCTTTTTCTGTCTGCTGTTTTCCAGGCGAAGCAGCAGCACAGAGGAAACAACCAACCTCGATATCGTCATCATCAGCAGCACAAACTCTACATAAAGATAGAAAACGTGAATTTCCCTCCAGTGGTTCCCCCAGAAAACCTGCTCGGCCCGGCGGTCGCGGCGCCGAGGCGTCCGCCATGTTTTTGTAGTAAAACATGTTAAGTTGGCAGGAAATGTAAAAATATTACTGGGTAATTATATGTTACCAGTGAAACGACATTTAAACCCACAGCTAGTCTTAAAAACAGCAGATCAGAAATACAATTTAAATAAATATCAATTATTTGCTCTTCTGTTGAATCCAAATCCAGCCGGCGGCTCCTTCGGGCCCCCAGGGCTTCAGGGGCCATAAATGCTGATATTTGAACACAGATTCATGAATGTAACATTTATTTACTGAGATGATCAATTCTGCTGAATTTGATTTAATGGTTTCAACATAAATAGGTTAAAAGATTTTAAATAGTTTAACTTTTATATGTAAGATTTTAAGGATCTGGCAAATTTACTGTGTAAAAGTTCAAAGAACAATATTGATAGTTAGATTGTTTTGTTACCATAGCAACAATCTGATGCTGTGAGTTTAATCTCTGAGTTTGAGCTGTTTGTCCACAAATATAAATCGTCCTCAACGCTCCTCTGAAAGCCACTGCAAGTTATTCCTGTGGTTCCCGTAGAGCTGAGCAACCAGAGCAACACGGTGGGTTTGAACTGCGACCTTCACCAAAAACCCTGGAAAGGATCATGATTCCTCACAGGAAGTGATGTAAATATCCACACAGGTCAGCCTGAGTCCAGTTGGACTGAAAGGAGGAGCGCCATCCCTGCTGAGGTAAACTTAATCCAGCTGCTGCGGCGGCGAGGCGACGCGGCGAGGCGCCAGCGTGTGATTGGTCCGGCTTTAAATGCATTAACTATCTTCTATAAACTAATTTTTCAGGAATAAATCAGTGTGAAACGCTCAGAGCAACAGAGACGTTGCATCCGGCTTTAAAAGAAAAAAGGTGATTTTTTTTTAATTATTATTTTTTCTAAAAACATAAAGACGAAAGGCTTAGCCTGGCGGTGGCGCTAGTGAAGCATGGCGGGCTGCCAGGCCTATAATACACTGGGGGAAACCCTGAATTTTTCTGGCCTTCAGCAAATACAAATAATTTAGGGAATTCTAACAGAAATTAAATCAGACCAAACTTTTATTATTTTAGGTCAGACATTGAAAAAAATATTTTGTTGTATGAAAATATCAGGCTTACACTGTAAATAATTTTTCCCAATGATTTGTTTCCAAACCCTGGAAACAAATCATTGAAATTTAAGAGCCAGAAGTAGGAGCCCGGTAGGACCCAGTAGGACCCGTTGGACCCGGTAGGACCCAGTAGGACCCGTTGGGACCCAGTAGGACCCAGTAGGACCCGTTGGGACCCAGTAGGACCCGTTGGACGCGCTCCTACCTGTCGGTGGTCTCCAGCAGCTTCTGGACGATGATCTCGAAGGACGAGGACAGGCAGTAGGTGCTGGGCTCCTCCTGATCCTCCGCGGCGTCCGTGGCTTCGTACGCCGCCTCGGCCAGAGACGAGAAGGCCTGGAAGAGGGCAGAGGACCCGTTAGGCTCGAGGCGGTCCGGTCCCAACCAGAACCGGATCCGAAATGATCTGGTTGTGTTAACAATTGGCATCAAAGCACTGCAGCCGTTGTTCTTTTATACATCAGGCTAACATTTAAGCGTTAGCGCATTATGTTGGCAACAGCTAAAACCAATGCTACTCATTGTTAGCGAGGAGCTTCTGCTCTGCAACAGGGAGGAGGGGGCGGGGTCTAGCCCTGTGACATCACACAGCAGTGGGTCCATATGAACCTGGGGTTTACCAGAAGCTAACGCTAAAGCTAAAGCCTGAGCCAATGAGAAGCTGAGGATGCTGAAGGCTGAGATCTGCCTCATGACACGAAGACATAAAAACTAAATTAAACTTGATTTATTTTATATTATGTTGACTTATTTGGAGAAAGTTTCATCAACATCAATATTTCCACTAAATGAGAGAAAAATAAATGTCATGTTTGATGGAGGAACAGCCAATGAAGCTCCTCTGAGGCTCTGAGCTCAAACACGCCAGAGTTCTTAATATCAGACAATTAACTGAATCTCACATGTTTGTTACTTCATGAAATAAATTTGTCCTATTTGAAGTTTGTTGCAGCATAAATTCAGGTCATCAGTCCAAGTTTGTCGTTTATTGAACGTTCAGAAACTCCGGCGGCTGAGCAGGCGATCGGCTCTAAACCGATTTCTCTCTCTGGCGTTTAAACACACCCGTCGCCGTGGCAACCGAGCAGAGATTGCGTTACAAACGCGACACTCACTCCGTTACGCTACCAGGCTTCAGGCTCGATGTTAACCTGGGCTCAGGTTGCTCATCGCTCCCTGAACCCAGCGGCGGCTGAGGAGCCGATTTAAACTCCGTCCGTCTTTGAAACAAAATGACTGAGATTATTCATTTATGGAGTCGCGTTTTGGACCTCGGTGACCAGAGGACGCGGTCTCAGCTTCAGCATCGCCCCCGTGGAGGAAGTGACGTCAGCTCACCCAGCAGACGTTGGAGGCCACCCTGGGCTCGGCCCCCAGGCCCTCGATCAGACACTGCAGCAGCGGCGCCAGGTAAACCTCGTGGATGGCGGCTTCGGGCTGCAGCTCGCAGATGCGCCCGACGGTCCAGGCCGTGGTGTCCCTCACCACCACGCTGGGGTCCTTCATCAGCTCGATCAGCGTGGGCATGGCCTGCAGGGGGCAGCGCGGTCAGACCGGCTCCGCGGAACCGGGCCGACCCGCGGCGGCGGCGGCGGCTCACCTGGATGACGAGCGGTTTGAGCTGGTTCAGGTCGGGCCCCTCCAGGATGGAGCCGAACGCCATGATGGAGGCGTCCCGGTACCGCCAGTCCGGGTTCTTGATGTTCTCCTTGATGAAGGGCAGAACGTGGGGAACCACGTCGTCCTCACAGCAGGTGGCCAGCAGCATCAGACACACGCCCGCCGCCTTGCAGGGGTTCCAGTCGTCGTCGTCGTCGTTCTCGTCCTGCGGACACACGACGCAGCGTCAGCGGGGCGGACTCACGCCGAGCGCGTGCGGACGGGCGACGGGGCGGCACCTGCTTGGCCAGCGTCTGGGTCAGGATGGGGACCAGGTACTGCAGCGCTCCTTTGGCGTAGAACTTACTGGTGTGCTCAGGGGGCCGGCCCTGCTCCGAGGCCTGCGATTGGACGAGGAGGCGGGAAGAGGAGGGATGAGGCAGGAAGAGGCGGTCAGCGGCACGACGCCCGACAACAACGAAAACAAACGCACCTCTGAGGCCTCGATGGCCAGGTCCATCTCCTCGTCGCAGACGTTGGACCAGAACTCGATGCCCTGCAGCGCCACCTCGTCGATGTCGCTCTTCATCGCCTCGATGGTGATCTGGACCAGAACACAGCGTCATGTTTCCACCTGAGGGGGGCGCCAACGCTCTCAGGACGCCAACCTCCAGTCTGCGTCCACAACCAGAACCTGCCGGGTTCTTCAGCCCCTCAGCGCCGCATTTAGCAGGAAATTAAAGAACTTCCTGTGAATTTATTTCAGACGTTCCTGCATTGAGAATATTCAGCAGGAAGTTCTGGTTCTGCAGGCAGTAGAACCAGAACCAGAACCGGGACGCAGCTGTAACGAAGCCTGCCAGCAGGGGGCAGCAGTGAGCCAGTGACAGGAACACATGAACTGGAGTTATCTGCCTGTACAGAGGTCCGGTTCCTGAGCCGGTCCGGTTCTGAGGCCGGACCCAAACCCGTTTGGACCTGATCTCGTCTTCATCACTTCCTGTTTGAGGAAGGAGCATCACTTCCTGTTCCTTACCGCGAACAGGGCGGGGCCCATGTAGGTCTCCATGTACTGGTAGTACAGCGACATGATCTTCACCAGGTTCTGCAGCGCCGCCACGCGTACCTGAGCACAGGTAGAGCAGAGGGGCGGAGTTACAGCGGCTCAGCAGAGGGGCGGAGCTTCGGCGGCTCGGTCCGATCGGACTCACTCTGGTGTCGGGACACTGCGTGGCTTCACACACCACCTGCATGATGAAATGTCTCTCCGTCTGAAAACACACACACAGGTCAACGACCCGCTCACACACCCCAAGAGCAGCGACCGGTTCCGGTTCCGGTTCCGGACCTCCTTGTCGAAGTTGGCTCTGGTGAACTCCAGCGAGTTGAGCAGCGCGTTGGTGGCGGCCAGCTTCACGTTGTTGCTGGGCTCCTCCTTCCTCATGCCCTGGATGATGGCCGTCAGGATCTGGTTGGCCGTCTCCTGCAGCTGCTCCGGGTCCTGCGGGTCAGAACCAGAACCGTCAGGCACAAAGGGAACCGGGCGGAACAGACGGCCGGTTCTGACTTCAGTTCTTTACACTGAAAAACTTAGTTTACGTATAAAAACAGAATCGGTTTCATAGTAAAACCTTCCTGGAAACATCTGGATGGGTTTTTATCCAATCTAAAGTTTTATGTTTTTTTCTTTTTGGTTGAAATTGAGCAAAATCAGAAGTGGAAGAAAAACCATATTAACGGCAATATGGAAAACAGAAATTAATTAGAACTTAACTGAAAAATATTTGAAATAAAAAAAATACATAAGATAAAAAAGTAATTTCTTATCAACCTGTTTATAAATCATTTTATGAAAAGAACAAAAAACGACGTTAAATAATTTAGCTTTGGTGAAACGAGCCAATCCAAAGCTGGCGATGACATCATGCAACAGGAAGTAGAATTCAGATTCATTGAGAAAATTTTATTAATTAAAAATATCCAATTTGAAAAAATGTAACAAAAATCTGAAAATAAAGGAAACCAGAATGAGATCGATCCGGTTCGTTTTGGTTCTGATTCCAGATGATTTACGGTTCTGGACCGGACTCACGATGTCCTGGCAGATGTATCCGATGGCCTCCAGCGTGGACTCCTTCATGTGCTCGGTGCTGGACGGGTCCGTTACGTTGGCCACCAGCTGTGGGATCAGCTCGGGCCATTGGGTCACCGGGATCTCGGCGCAGGCGATGCCGGCCACGCACTGCGACGCCGAGCTGGGCCGGTACGTCTCCGTGCCCAGCGTCTGTAGAACCTGCAGAGACGGGTCGGGTCAGAGCCGGGTCGGAGCGGACCGGAGCAGAACCGGGCCGGGTCCTTACGTAGTTCTTGATCTCGCGGCGAGCGTTGGCGTCGATGGCCAGCCATCGCTGCTGGTACTGCGTCTTCACGTCCGGGTCTTTGGAGGTGAGCGAGTTCTTGACCTGCAGCCCCGCTGCGACCCGCGCCACCTGCGTGTTCCCGGGGTTGGCCAGAACCTTGGACAGCTCCACCAGGAAGGTGGGCTTGGGACAGAACCGGGTCAGAACCAGAACCCAACACATGTTCAGCATCTCTAATCTGTTCATCAGGCCCACATCATGATGCCTCCACCGCACTAATCAGTTTCTCTCCAGCCTCCTCCCTGGTTATGGCAGGCAGTTTTAACATAAAATCACCTCTGCTGTCTGAACCAGTTCATTCTGATTCCTGTGATCACCTTCAATTCATCGTCAATAAGTTAGTGAAACCTGCTTCACATCCTGACCCGTCACTGAATAATTATTCTGTTAAAACAAATAAGCTGTGAAAACGACGAGGCTCATCGACGCTCAGCAGCTGCTTAGAAACGATCCGAGTCTCAGACTAGAAGAAATCCTGCAGGCGTCTGCTTGGACAGCTCAGCAGGGGGCTTACCAACAATTTACTAATTCAGAATCGAAATCTGGGTCTTTGATGACGTCCCTCCACTCACATGGAGGGACCCGGGGTCTCTTACCGGACCCCCTGGGACCCGGCGTCTCCTACCGGACCCCCTGGGACCCGGCGTCTACTACCGGACCCGCCGGGACCCGGCGTCTACTACCGGACCCGCCGGGACCCGGCGTCTCCTACCGGACCCCCCGGGACCCGGCGTCTCCTACCGGACCCCCTGGGACCCGGCGTCTGGCTGCGCCGCCCTGCGCTGCTCTCCAGCTCTTGCCTTTCTTTTCTACTGCAGGACTCCCTGATCACCCCACTTTATGTTAAAACTGCTTGCCATACACTGACGGTCAATCAAAACTATTGAATCGTTAAAACTGTCTGGGCTGCTGAAGCTTCATTTTTGTTACTTTTTAGCTCCGATATTTTATTCATGGATTGTCATGAATAAAATCTGGACCAGATTCCATGTTGTAGGAACTGGTTTAACTGGGAGGAGAGAGACTGGGATGGAAACAAACTCCAGCTGGGATTTTAACCATCAGCTTGAAGAAGATCAGGTGGAAGGAAGACGCAGCTCCCCGTGTGCCACCGGGCTCTCTGCGGCTGAATGTGTGTGTCGGTGTGTGTTCTCCATCACCTCCCCCCTCCGGTACTAACCAGGTTCTCTATGGCCGCCTGCTCCAGGAACTTCTGCGCCGCCTCCAGTTCATGCCGATCTGAGGACAGAGAGGGAGAGGAGTCACTCCGGAGCGCCGGGTCAGAACCAAACAGAACCAGATCCGGTTTCACGCCGCTGGATTCCTGCAGCTCACTTCATGTGATGAAGAAAACATGAGAAACAGCAGCAACATGTTCATGTTTTTCACTTCTGGGGTGCCTTCCTTGACCTCTGACCCTGCCTTCTGCAGGAGGTGGTGAGGAATACTCCAGAACCTTTGAGGAAATTGTGCAATAATGACGTGACTTGCTTTGGTTCCAGACAGACCCCAGATCAGATCATCCTGGTCCTAAAAGCCCCACAGCTGATGTCTCCCACTGCAATAACCATAAAATCATGACAGGTGTTGAGATCCAGTCCAGGTCAGATCAGTTTTACTGTTTAGTGTGGAGAAGCTCTCTTAAATCACACTTTCTGCAAAAAGGATGAAATGATAACAGCTTTTAAAAACCTGCCAAAGCTCATTTTTATCTCCTGTGTTTGCTTTGGGTGGAGCAGCATGTTTTCCTCCTGCTCTGATCTCAGGTGATCAGGATGAGAACAACTCCAGATATTTCCTGATTTCATTAACAGAGTAAAACAGCGGAGCTTGTTTTTATTGTAGACAAACTCGGTGCAGATCGTGTTCGTTCGGGTATTTTATGCTTTGAGGCACAGCTGACCAAAGACGCCTTAAAAACACCCAAGCAGCCCTTTAACCTGCAGCTGAGACCTGAAGTGTTTGCTAAGCGGCTCCTCGGCGGAGCCACGCTGAGCTCTGCTCACAGTGGGTCTATTTCCACGCAGGAACAGCCCGCTCTGCGGCAGGAACCCGCCGACGAACCAACATGTGTGTTAGCTGCTAACGCTAGCCGCTGACCGGAACAAGAGCGGTTCTGGTGACGGGAGTCAGTAAAACCGGAACAAAGTTTAGCGATAACAACCGCAACCAACCGATTCTGTAACCTGGAAGAGTTTTCGGTTCTGGGTAATGAACCGGAGGGAGGGCAGGTCGACAGTGCAAGTGAGCCGCGCTAACAGGCTAACCGAGCAGCTGCACTGGGTATGGGCAGGGTCGGCGTCCGGTGCAGCCTCCTCCAGCGGCCACTTCACCCGCTGAGTGATCTGAACCCCTCGGTTACGCTCTCCCATTGAATTCCGACTGGGTCAGAGCGCTGTGGTTGGTGTAGATTCCCCTGAAATAGTGCCTGAAGTCCGGGCAGAGTGCGGAGTCACTCATCACGGCAGGCCTCAGTTAGCTTATTTAGCATCAGGAGCTAACAGCACCCTCCGCCCAAAGATAAACCTTCCCCGGGTCCTCCACCACCACTCCATCGGTACCGAACAATGCGCCTCAGATCCAGTCGGAGGAACCGGTTCCGCCCCGGTACTCACCTGGAGAGACGGTTTTTTCCAGGATAGTGATGAGCTCCATCCTGTGGCCCGGCTGCTCCTGCTGCTGCTGCCGCCGCCGCTCTTCACTTGGTCGGGTTCAATAACAGCGGATGAGCTGGTTCCCTGGAGCCCGGTCTGAGGCAGCCACAGGGCGGGTTCGGCTGGGCTCGGTTAGAATCGTTTGCGATTTACTCGGACGGTGCAGGAAATGTTAACGGCCGCAGCTCGCAGAAACGCCGCCCGTTCGCGAGGGAAAGGAGCGCGCGGTTCTCTCACGCGGAGGGATATCACGCACTGACGCACGTACGGCGTCACCATGCCTTTTTTAATCCCGGAACCATCCGGGAGGACGGCACCATTACCGCCACCTCCTGTTGCGGAGGGTGTATTACCCCATAGAACCGAAAGTACTTGTTCAGTCTGGAGATCAGAAAAATAACAGATAATTTGAGTAAATACATAAATACTATTAAGGGAATAACTTCATATGAAAACCTGTCCGACCAAACAGCCTCTCTGTGAAGAAATACTTCCTTCCTAAACCTAACTGGTACAAAGTCTGCAGCATCACTGTGGAGCAACTTTGACCCAGTCAGTCATGTTGGAGGGTTTCCCAGCAAGAACGACCTGTTTAAGGTTATGCCAGACAATTAAGTCCAGACTTTGATTATTCCACTCCAAAACATTCAGTTTTAGTGAATCTGTCCACAAGTGAGTAAAACAGGAGCCTGTTCAGTTAAACTTTATCCATATGAAACATAACCCAGAAAGAAGTGGAGCGCCCCCTGCAGGTCTGGAGTGCTCTGGACGGGTTGCGTTTTGCTCCTGTCTGAACCCGAATGACGATGATGAAGATAATGCCGACAGGCTTCATCTCGTGGAACTGAAGTAAAGCGGCTGCTCTGGATCATCTGATCCAGAACCAGAACTCTGATGGATCCTCCAGGCAGAACCGGAAGTTGCTGCATCTCCTCTGTGATGATGGAGGAACTGAGATCTCCTGTTTTTTAATCATTTTAAGGCTAAACCAGCAGATAATGAGAAATAAGCACACAGACAGGAGTAAAAACGAACCCATTGCTTCTTTATTCATCATTGTACAGTAGTCATTCATACGTAGCTGCCTTGAGTTGGTCTTTTTTTTGTCTGTTTTCACCGTTTGTTCCACCTTCTTCCTTGTTTCCCATCAACACATTGGAAGAGTCGTGGACAAAATAGAAAAACAAACCGAACACAGAAAGAAACAGGAAATGCCCCTTTTTCCACAACAAAAACTACATTTGGCAAAAAAAGAGGAGCAGGGAACGTCGGGTTGATCCAGTGCATCGAGAATATACTAAGATCCAAAACTGATATGTTCAACCAATCAGCTTCGATCTGCTCACCTGTTGCTAGGCAAAGCCCACAAAGTGACCCCCCCCCTCCCACACTGTAAAAAACAACTTAAAACATATAAAAAGCTGAACTGCTGCTGTTTATGGCACAACGAGGGCGGAGGCGCCGCAACATTCAGCCCACCAGCAAACACTCTGCAGAACCGAACCGGGCCAAGCCGGGTCGGTTCCGAATTAATACACAGAGAGGAGCAGCAGAACCAGAACCAGACGCCATCAGTGATAAACCGTTTATAATTTTTTCTCAGGAATAAAGTTCAGTTCTCTGTCCTCCTGTCTGGTTCTGATCCAGTTTCTGAACTGGTTCTGATCCGACCCGTCCTGAAGCCTTCATGGGTTTGGCAGCTTTTCACTCGGCTTCAGTTGAGAAACGATCAGAAACGAACGATCCGGGCAGAAAACGTCTTCAGAACCGGGTCAGAGTCAGGAACCGGGTCAGAACCAAGAATCAGTTCAGAGTTTCAGAATCTGGTTTTAGGTCGGGAATCTGTTCAGAGCCGGAATCATCTTTGGAATTCTGTTGATTTGGTGGTTTTGGATCAGAACCAGGTTTTGGATCAGAACCAGGTTTTGGATCAGAACCAGGTTTTGGATCAGAACCAGGTTTTGGGTGTCTGCCTGGTTGATCCTCTCCTTCCTTCTGATAGTTTTATTTATTTTGATACTGAAAATTAATTGAAACAGAAAAAGACATGAAGGCTCTGATATGATCTAAAGGAGATGAACAACATTTTCCAGAATAAATCCAGGACCGGAACCGGACCGGAACCGGACCGGACCTCCTTCCGCAGAGATCAGCAGCGATATGAAGATCCTCTAAAAACCAAGATGAGTCACTCTGTGGAGTTCCTCCGTCCCCTTTCCTCCAACCGGACCGAGCTGCAGCAGAACCCTGAACCGGACCAGAACCGGCTCGGCTCAGAGCGCGGCGGGAAGTGCTGCTGTGGCACCGAATAAATTAAAGTCAACAAAAAATACTCCTGAGAAATAACACGAGATCAAGATCCGATCGGACCGGAACCAAGGAGGAGGGGCAGACGAGGCTCAGTTTAAACACACACACACACGCGCACACACACAGGGGCAGGGTAGAGGGTCGGCCCAGACCATCGGTCCGAACCGGCCCGAACCGATCCGAACGGACCCACAGAGGTTCTGATGGGAATGTGAAGGAACGCTGAGCTGGAACGTTTCAGGAAGCAGCTCAGGGTGTGTGTGTGTGTGTGTGTGTGTCTGAATCAGCAGCTGACGAGGGTGCCGTGATTGGTCGAAGGGAGGGAGTGTTCAGGGAGGTCAAAGGTCATTTACAGTAAACTACAGGTATATACACACACCCATAAATGTACAGAGAATGAATATGTACATGCTCAGGGTTGCTAAGTTTCACCAAGTCTCCTCCGAGGAAGAGCTGCTCCTCCTCTTCCTCACCTGCTTGTAGTGTAACACGGGTGGAGGCGGGGCTTAAAGCGGCCACGTGACTTAGCTGTTCTTCAGCAGCGATCTGTCGTCAGGAAGAGCCGAGGAGGTCGAGTTAGCAGCGACGGTGGCGGCGCCGGTCGAGGAAGAGGAGGCGGCGGCGGAGGTGGAGGAAGAGGAAGAGGAGGGCAGGAAGGGGAAGGAGAGCAGTTGTCCCGACTCGATGGAGAGGAGGGAGCAGGAGCGCAGGTCGACCGTCTGCAGGGCGGAGCAGCACTGGAGCAGCTGGACGCACTGTTCAGTTAGCTTCACACAGCCTGCACACACACACACACACACACACACTGTGAGCCTGACGAAGAGCGAGGATGAGGAGGAGGAGCGCCGGCCCCGCCTACCTGCCAGGTTGAGGTGAGCGAGGCTCTCCCTCAGCGGCGACACGGTGAGGTTGCGGACCGTCTGGTCGCTGACGTTCAGGCAGTGGCTCAGGTCCAGCCGGGTCAGCTGGGGGGTGTGGCGCACCAGGAGGCGGGACGACGCGTCAGTCAGGTCCAAGCCGGCCAATCGCAGCTCTGTGACGTTCTGGAACCGCCCCACTCTGCTCTCGCTGGGAGCTGAGGACCAATCAGAGCGCAGGACACTCAGAGCCGCTCTGGGCCGAGCAACAGAAGGTCAGACGGGCGGGGAGGGACTCACCTGTCCGCGACTCAGGTGGGGGGGCCAGCAGCTCCCTCAGGTGAGAGTCTTTAAGGTCTTCCACTCTGCTGAGGTCCAAAAGCTTCAGACACGGACAGACGGCCTGACAGAGAGCCGAGACGGCCGGCCAGGCGCAGCCAGAGACGTTCAGCTCCAGAAGACCTGGAGGGGAGAGAAGGTGAGACACGAGTCACACGGGACGACACGGAGGGCTACGCAGGTGTGCGCCAGACCGTCACCTGGTAAGCGGTTGATGAGCCACATCAGCTGCTTCTTGGAGATGTTGGTGCAGCCCAGGTTGAGGGAGACCGGCTGCCGCCTGATGATGCCGCTCAGCATCGGGGGGGTGATGGAGCGCTGGCGGCTCAGGTCGATCTGCGTCCACAGCCTCTTGTCACAGCACCTGGACGGGTCAACGGGTCAACGGGTCAACGGGAGACCAGCTGGCAAGCTGCCCAGCAGGAAACAGGAAGTGACTCACCAGCGGCTCCAGGTGCGACACACCCTCATGCAGACGCAGAGCTCCCGCTGGCTCAGGTAGGTGAAGACTCGCAGCCAGACGTCGCGCGTCATGATGTGGGCGGAGCCGCAGTCCAGTAGCAGGCAGCTGGGCTCCGGGCAGGCGGGGGGAGGCCGCACCAGGTGCCGCTCCATCTGGACGGGTCGGGGGGGCGAGGGCACGGCGGGGGGGCTGCGTTTCATCAGCTGGGAGCGCGGCGCCAGGCGGGACGGCTGCGAGCACGGCGACGCCGCCATGGCCGACATCAGCAGGCCGCTGCTGGCCACGCCCCCCCCGTTGGAGGTGGGGATGGAGGACGACACGCCGCTCCTCTGGCTCGGCGTCTTGCTGTTGTTGCGGATCTTGTTGCCGCGGCTGCCTTTGGCTCCGCCCCCTCCGCCACCGTGTCTGTGATTGGTCAGAACGCTGCTGGCGTTCTCCTTCTCCCCGCCCCCCGCCCCACCCCGGGTCCGCCCGTTGCGCGCTTCCTGTCCGTTGCTGCGCTGTTTTGCCGTGAAGCCGTCGTGCAGTGAGGACGGAGGGATCTGATTGGACGAGAGCGGCGAGGGGGGGGGCAGGGAAGCGGAGTTCTTCCTGCTCCGCTCTGGAACGTCGTCCTCCTCCGGGTCCATCAGACCGGGTTTCCTTCCCCGTGACGGCACGTCGGCCCCGCCCCCTCCTCGCCGCCGGGCCTTGTCCCCGCCCCCCCGGGTCGGCTCCTCCTCCCGCTCCTCCTCGCCCCGCGCCCCCTCCCCCTCCGAATCGTCGCTGGCGCTGAAGCCGAGTTCGGCCAGCCGCCGCGCCCGCTCCCGCTCGCTGCGGCTCCGCTCCCGCTCCGCGCGGCTCCCGCCGCTGCTGCCGTAGACGACGGGAGGGGGCGGGGCCGGGGAGGACGACGAGGGCGAGGACCCGCCCCCCTGCTCGTCCCGGAGCGAGTCGTCCGAGTCGGACTCGGAGTCGGACTCGGAGCTGGAAGACGAGGAGGAGGAGGACTCGGGCCGGCGCTCCAACAGGCACATCCTGCGGAAACGCTCCAGCTTCTCGCGGTGATGCGAACGCTGCTCGGCGCTGGACGCCGCTCCGGCCGCCGCCGCGCAGCCCCCTGCTGGCTGGGAGGAGGATGAACTCTGCTGGCCTCCCGCCGCCGCCACAGAGGAAGAGCCGGGTCCGTTCGACTCGCCCACTTCCTGTTTGGGTTTCTGACCACAGAACAGATAGAAACGTTTAAATTCACATCAACATGAATCCAACATGGCGGCCGAGACGCTGCTTCCTGCCCGTTAATCAGAACCAAACCTTCAGCTCAGAACCATTTGCTAAAAGATTCAACGATGGATTAAATCTGTCAGATTATTTATGAACGTCTTCATGTTTCCTCTTGATGCCTTTTAGCAAACAGAAACCCGTTCGGTGGTTCTGGAACCAGAGAAGTTTGGTTCTGATGTAACTTCAGACAGGAAACAGGTGGGCGTGGCTTCACTGCCTGTATGTAAACTTCTGGTCTTTCTTATTGATAAACTATTGAAACTTTCAGAGCTGGTCAGACAAATGAAAGGCTTCGTACCTTTTTGAGGCGTTTCTCGTGCGCGCCTTTAATCTGAAGGGCAACAGGAAACAGAGCGGATCAGAGCGGGTCCAGACCAGAAGCAGAACCACAGAGAACGTGCCGGGCTCACCTTCTTCTTGGGCCCGCTGTCCATTGGCTGCTCCTTCTCCTTCTTCCTCTTGTGCCCGCCCTCCGGCCTGGCCGCCTCCTCCAATGGGGGCGGAGCTTTCTTCTTGGGGGGCGGGTCATCCGTCAGCTTCCAGCGCCCCGCCTCCCCGTTGTCCAGCCGCCGCTTCCCCGACCCGTCCGCCTGGTCCTGGACCCGAGAGACGGACCTGATCAGAATTCACTACCGTCATGGCGACCGGGCCGGACCGAACCGGACCGAACCGACTCACCTTGCTGGTCTTCCCCTCCTTGTGGCACTTGGGACACTCCCAGCAGTTTGGGATCTCGTCGTTGATGATCCCGTCCGCCTTTCCCATCTGCAGAGAGACGGAAACACAGACGGCATCAGCAGGTTCTGCTCTCCAGAACCGGTCCGGCTGCAGAACCTGTCTGGGTTCGTCTCCATCGAAACAAAGCCAACGAGCAGCTCAGAGTCTCATGGACTAAATCAGACAGAAATGTTTGGTTCTGGAGACATTCTGGACCGGACAGGTGAGGTCACTGAGGTCAGAACCTGGTCCAGACATTAAAGGGCCGGTGTTCTGTGTTTTCCTCCACCTGTCATTAAAATGCTACATAATTATGAAGTGGCCTCTGTCTCTTTAAGAAGCTCTTGTTCTTTCTGAAGCTCCGCCTCCAGGAAGTCGTCCCAACATGGCTCCTCTATTAACCCTTTAATGTTTTCACCAGCGTCGCTCTGAGCAGCAGCTCCTATGATGAGCTCAGCAGCTGTTTGCTAATTGCTGCTGGCTAGTCTGAAGGAGCTGGGTGAGGGAGGGGCCCTGGAGCCGGGCTAGGTCCATCCAGGCATTTTGCAGTTGAATGGTTGCTATAGAGAGGAAAGGATTTCTCAAACATGAGTTCCACCGCTGCTGGTTCCGGTCCGGTCCGGTCCGACTCACCTTGAGGCAGCTGGGGTGGATGATCTCGTTGCAGATGGTGCACTCCATCAGGCAGAGGCTGAACTTCTCCTCCTCAGAGTCCACCGTGTCTTCCTTCCCCGCCTCGCCGCACGTAAAACACACCGCGGTGTGAGGCAACACGGGCTGCACGCGCACACACACACACACACACAGACACACAGACACACACACACACACACGCACACAGACACACACACAGACACACACACAGACACACCCCCACACACAGACACACACACAGACACACAGACACAGACACACACAGACACACAGACACAGACACACACACACGCACACAGACACACACACACACACACACTCTTTTTTTACTCTTCCTCTTTTCATGTTTCAGATTCCAAACCCTCATTAGTTACAGAATATTCTAAAATACTATTTAATTTTTCTCTGGGATCAATAACTGAATTCATTTCAGTCACATGAATTAAAAAATGCAGATTAAATTCATAAAATTAACTGAAAAGAAATGTTATAAAAGAAATGATAACAAATGTAAAACATTTAACTTTAAATATTTAGTCAAATCTCAATTCCATGTACGGTAAGCTAACATTGATCTGTTAGCTTAGCTAATAGCACCAGTAGCTAATCTCCCAGTTCAATCACTTAACAATAATCACAAAACAAACATGAAGCCTGAAAACATAAAACTGCAACGGACTGAATGTTCTGCTCTTCATGTGAAATTAATAAATACAGTTACTAAAATTAAGGAAGTCAATACAAAATCCTGATATGGACAGAAATACAAACTTCTCTGTCTGTCTGTCTGCGTGTCTCTCTGTCTGCGTGTCTCTGTCTGTCTGCGTGTCTCTCTGTCTGCGTGTCTCTCTGTCTGCGTGTCTCTGTCTGTCTGCGTGTCTCTGTCTGTCTGCGTGTCTCTGTCTGTCTGCGTGTCTCTGTCTGTCTGTCTGCGTGTCTCTCTCTGTCTATCTGTCTGTCTGTCTGTCTATCTGTCTGTCTGCGTGTGTCTGTCTGTCTGTCTGTCTGCGTGTCTCTGTCTGTCTGTCTGCGTGTCTCTGTCTGTCTGTCTGTCTGTCTGCGTGTCTCTCTCTGTCTGCGTGTCTCTCTCTGTCTGCGTGTCTCTCTCTGTCTGCGTGTCTCTCTCTGTCTATCTGTCTGCCTGTCTGCCTGTCTGTCTGCGTGTCTCACCGCTGTGCACTGTCTCTGCAGGCAGGACTGCTTCATCCTCCCCGGTCCTCCGAACTTCTTCATGTCCTTACAGAAGTGACACTCTCCGCACTCGGTCCTCATGCAGGCCTGGCAGCGCCGGCACCGGGTCCGCCTGCGCCGCGCCCCGCTGCCCGCCCCCCCACCCAGCGCCTTACTGCCCGACATCCCCCAACAAGTCAGCTGCACACAGAAAGAGAGAGACGGGTCAGAACCAGACTGTAGTCTTCCAGAACCTCTCCAGAACCTCAGGACTCCTGCAGCTGCCTGCATGATGTCAGGAAAACATAAAACGGGTTAAAGTTGCAACGGCTCTGCAGAGTTTGGTTTAATATTTAGTGCTACTATAAACATTTTGATGGAAAACATATTTTTAGGAAAACAGTTTTACAGTCACACGTTCATCTGAACCATCTTAGTCCCGCTGCTGATTGGTTAGTTCTGCTGACTCGCGTATTAAAGATGAATCTAGATTTTCATTTCAAAGCACCAGACAAAGAATGACACTGTTGCCCTGCAGCCCCGCATCATGACACGTCCTCCTCCTTGCTGCATTCAGTCAGAGCGGTAAGCCGAGGAGAAACGGCCCGAGTCGGCACAGTAACGGTTTGGATCAGACCGGCTCTGATTGGGGCTCGTGCCGCTCCAGGTCTCTTCTTCTATGGTTTTCACTTCCTGCTGATCGTCTTCCTCAGCCTGAGAGCTTCAGAACTTCAGAGTTCACAGAGCTGGACTCTGAGGAACTGATCCGGCAGCCATGTTGGTCAGGGCGGCAGCCAGGAATGTCCACATCAGTTTAGGGCTGAAGCGATTCCTCCAGTGATTCCAGTTCCTCCATTATTAAAATTCCTGGAGGAAAACTGATCCGCCTCGAAGCCTCGTTATATTACGTGTTATTATTCAGAGCACCGTGTTCCGGCCGGGGCTTTATTTGTGTTCTCACAGGAGTCAAATCCAGCATCTAACATGAACACAAAGCTATAAAGGTCAGAGTTCATCTATTAACCTGACTGGAGATGAAAACAGAAACAGAAACTGGAGTATAGACATGTTTTATAATAACTGATCACTAATAGATGGGCTGTTTGTGATCCTGCCTCTTTATTATTACAGTGAATTAATTTCAGATTCTTGTATAA
>CAEGAE010032334.1:0-28735 GCA_903067095.1 Girardinus metallicus | reverse complement strand
TTATTATTATTATTATTATTATTATTATTATTATTATTATTATTATTATTATTATTATTATTATTATTATTATTATTGTGGCACAATTAACCCCACGGAGCGCAGCGGCTGCAGTCTTATTGAGCGCAGCTGGACAAGTGCACATTCAGCATGTTGACACCACAATAGACAAACAAGGCTGAAGTCTACCGCTATAAAAAGCAAATTCCGCTGTAGGTCAGTTCTTTTCTGCCGATCGATACATCAATGTCATAATAAATGCATGGGTTCCTGAATGCCTCTGAGAGATCCACGGCCAGTAAACAAACGAGAAGCGGCGGATTATGTAAAATTCCTCGAAATAAACAAAGCGATTCAGGCATTCCTACCTCTCCGTGAGCGACGGATCGTCCCTGGGGAGTATCCTCGGGTAGGAAATAAAGTTTGGAGCTGGATAAAAGTTGCTTGCTTGTTCTTTCCTCCCAGAGAAGCTGGAGCTCCGCTATGCATATAGGATCCTCGGGTTTGCATCTGACGAAGAAAAAGTCTCCGAGAGCGAGGATTCTCGCTTTGCCATCCCGGGTACATTTAAAGGCTTTATAGAATATATATGGTCCATGTAAACCGCAAGACGAGCCCACCCACTGTGGAAAAAAAAAAAGAAGAAGAAATAAATAAAGATTGAAGTCAAATGAAGAAATGAATGAATAATTTAAAAAAAGAAAATCAGAAACCCTCGCTCCTTTACGCTCGACTTGCAAATACCATACACCTCTTGTTTTCTGCGCATAATCACAACAATTAAACAATTTTACATGTTCTACATTTCAAACAGATGCATTAATTTCAGCGCGTGAAAGTTTTGCGGCTCGCGCGCGTGCTTACAGAAAGGTGTGGATTAATTAAAGCAGGCAGAGAGGAACTGGAATAAATCGACGCATGAAAACAAACGTTACCTTCAGTGAGTTCGGCTCCATCTCGACGTTATGAATTGATTAAACTCAACACGCTCTCCAAACTTGCTGGCTTGAATGGATTGTCGAAGGTCCTGCAAGGGGCGTAGCTATATGGAGTTTAAACCGTGATATTTTAAGCGTGGAAGTGGTGCAAAAAAATGTGTCTTAGTTTTTTGAAAGTGCGTTTAGTGTTTTCGTTTATTTCGATGAAATAATATAGCAGAATAAATTGTTTTTAGGGCTTTATTTTAAAAACCAACAGATGCTTCCGCAAAGTAATTCAGCGTAATTAATAATAGATGAACAATTTTTAATTATTAATTGTATATTCTTCTAATTAAGGACATAGAAAACGCTCTGGTACTTTATTTATGCCAGTTTGAGCTCAAAAAGCGCTTTTAATCTACGTTTACATCTTTTATGGTGTTATGTCTCTTCCAGGACTTTCGTAAAAGACGTTCAATATGAAAGCACATTTCTCACAGTAATGACACTGAGGCGCTTGCTGTGGATGCCTTCAAGAAACAATGTTACATGAAAGTTAATAGGGCTATCAAATGATTCCTCAAAAGGAAACCAGCGAGGCGCTTCGCTTTGGCCATGGTGGCGATTTAAGGCTCCCTCGGCTTGGAAGGTTGATTTTTAATGGTAAAATCCCCCCCCAAAAAAAGACAAATATTTGTGTTTACTTATTTTGTGGCGAGTGAGAAAAGACAAAAAAAAAAAAAAAAAAAAAATGTCCGAAAGAGAAAGCAGAGGTGTCACGGGACAGAAATCACGATGCGCGCACACAAATAATGTTAAACTGACCTTGTGAGAAAAGCGCGGTTTGTATTTGACACGCTTAAATACATTTATATGATCAAAGTCGCTAATAAGATACTAATGTATATTTATTATTTTAACCACACGGTACTTAATGTACGCGTATTTAAGCCAATCCGGCTGTATTCTTTATGTAGAGTCACTCAAACGTCATGTTTTTTATTTACATCTATTGTTCTCCGCTGGCTCAACGTGTCCGCTGCATTTTTATCAAAGGCTGACTGGCATTATTCAAGTTTATAGCAATACCGACGAAGTCCACAGCGCGTCGCTGTTTCCCGTGTGTTTATCCAGCACTCAGATCACAGAGCACACAACAGCGACTCAGGTCTACTTCTGACACCAGCTATTTGAAGCACACTATTACGCAATGCGCCTTTTTTTTGTCCCACTGAAATAAGGGGCAGAGCAACTGGAGCGCCACCAAACGGTGGACAGTGGCCATCCTTTATAAATATATTGAGTGTTATATTTTTAATTTATTGTAAGATTCTTAAAGAGAGGAGAGGACAAATTTTAATGAGCTGTAAAAGTCTGTAGATGTTACAGCACATCTCTCGTGTGTGTAAGTCCTTGAATAAATATGTATCTCAGTGTTCACAATTTTAAAACAGTGCCATGTCAAAGCAATGTCAATTTAAGAACTATGTTAAACTTTAAAAATGACACAAGGGAGGGGCTGTTTCAAAACTAAAAACATGATGATCTCCTAAAGATGCATATTTTAGCAATTCATGACATAATTTGACTCAGGATCAAGCTTTTTAACTAGACCTTATTGTTTTAAAGTGCAGCCAGGAACATAGACAACAAAACTCCATGAATGTTGTTATGACTATAGGTTTTGGCGTGAAATGCTGACGTGACTACAGTGGCCTCCGTCTGACCAAAACTTCACAGAAACTCTCTGTAAGTCCTCATGCAGAGCTTGTATTGTTTCACGGTCCATAACATGTATTTTTGCTCTGCAAAACGACACATTTTCCTCCTCCTGTTAGATAAACGTCTGCCTGATATTCATCTTAGAGGCGTATGGAGACAGATGAGTCAGAGCTAAATATAGTAATTTCCTCTTATTATAGCTTATCTCTCCTCTCCCCCCCATTCAACCCTGGC
The DNA here is from genome assembly GCA_903067095.1 of Girardinus metallicus. Lineage (NCBI taxonomy): Eukaryota > Metazoa > Chordata > Actinopteri > Cyprinodontiformes > Poeciliidae > Girardinus > Girardinus metallicus. The sequence goes on along the minus strand of CAEGAE010032334.1, from coordinate 25,859 downwards.
ATTATACATTAATACAAAGAAAATAGTTGAGGTAATGCTGTGTGACACTGTGATATTTTCAGCTGCAGCTGAGAGAACTGGGACAGGGCAAAAGGTGGATCACACAGAGACTCATTGTCTGGCATGAGGCTGCAGCAGCGTTGAGATTCCTGCAGTGAATCCAATATAAACCACAGCTCCCAGTGTTATCTTTCCCTGATTTCTCCCACAGTCACTTTAGCGGCTGAATCAATGGGGTTGCATTGTTAATGGCTGCCAGCCACCGTAATGAAGTCGCTGGTTAATCAATGGCTCCAATCCAGCTCTTATCTGCCAGTTGCAAAGTGTCTGCGTGTCAACAGGTAGAAGCAGCACGAGCGTAACATTAAGATGCAGATATTGATGACAACGAGGTCTCACGCAGAGATGTGGTAATTGAAAAACAAAACACAACTGTGGATGAGAAAGAGAGGAAGGTAATAATATGCTAATTAAATGTCAATATATTTTTAGGGCATCGCAGTATACAGGGGTATTCAATAAATCAGAATATGATTTAACAGTTCCTTTGTTGCAGAAACTCAGTTCACAAAGTGAAACAAATGATAATCAAACACAGACTGGAGCTTTAAAGCCTTTATTTTTTTATTGATTCCAGTTATTTTCTGCTTAATAAAAACAAAACATTTAAGACTGGAACATTTGATCAGAAAATCATTTTAAAACAGAAATGTGGGCTTAATGAAAACCATGTGGTTATTATTTTTCAAAAGGTGGAAAATTAGCATAATTTGAACACATTCTAATTTATTAAATACGACTGCACACCATCTTGAAATTTTCAAATGATTTTCTATTTGAATGAAATAGAAGATGGCAGTACCAAACTACCCTTATGTAGTCATTTTGAGCTATCTTCTGTGCAACTCATGTAATAAGCCTCCTGCAATTTTATTTTCACAGTCAGTTTGAAACGCTCCAATTAAACTTAATGAGTGTGTGAGTCACAAACTCTTTATTTGCTCTTTTCACAGCTTAAATCAGCGACACACACTGTGCATATGATCTGCATTGGTGAAAATGTTGATGCTTAAATCCATAAAATGATAATAACTTTTACTGCCAGAGGAGTTATTCTGGCCAACGGTCATAGGAACATGGACTTTCATTGTTATCAAGATATCTTGCTGTATTTATTGGGATAACAATAAAAAATGTATTTATAATGTTTCTTTTAGAATGGCGTGTCACTGCAGTCAAATACAGCTGTTAAAAAACATTTAGACGTTTTAAACAGGCTTCTTTCGGACACAATTTACATAAAGAAGTGCGATGTTTATCGCTTAGCTGCACACAGTGACAGAAGTTAACAGCATTTTCAAATTCATTGACATTTATTGGGACTCTGATGCAACCACCAGTGGAAAAATAGCAAACGTAACAATCCTTTTTTTTTTTTTTTCTCCCAGACATCTTTAACTGGAAATTGACATTGTCATGATAAATCAGATTCCTCGTCGCGATTAGAAAACGCTTACAACTTAATGCAATTCAAAAACAGCAAATACAAACCGTTATGCCGAACTGCAACATGATCAATTTGTTTTACATAACTCTCAGATTCAAGATCTGGATATCTGAAATAAATAGAGCACAGTGTAAATGAAGCCTGATTTGACAAATAGGGGGATAAGGAGGAGGAAATAAGAATTATCATTGGTTTGCAAAGTAAAAAAACAAAAAACAGGTATATTAAAACCCAAGATGTTCAGAACAAAGTTCTGGGATTTTCTGAAATTTAGAGTAAGTGGAAACGTTAAACTCCCAAAATGCCCTCGTAAAACTAAACAAACTGAAATGGTCTTAATATGTCCCACTTAAGACGGGTAAACTACTTAAAAAGCGAACATGACACGACAGCACCAGTCTGAATAAACATGTACACGCACAAATGAGAAGCTTCGATCAATAAGCTGCAGCAGATGCTGCTGCATGAGTGAATCCACAAACTGGCCCCCAGGAATCTCAGTGTGGAAAACGGAGAGAGACCAGACGGATGACGATGTTTCATCAGACACTAGGCATTTTACCTTTTTGATGAATGTGCAGCAGTAAGATGCCTGGTGAAGTGGTAAAAAGCAAACCGTCTCTCAGCACACAGCTGCTAAACATCCAGCCTGGTGTAGCAGCTCCAGCAAGGAGCCACAGATGGGAAATGGAGAGCCGCTGTTGCACTTTTAACCACCTGAGTCATAACACTTGAACCACACGTGGACACAGTGTGTCACTGAAAATAGTGTTAGGTTTAAATTATTTGGAAACAATGGTATCATGATTGTTTTAATAACGCAGCTATTTCGCATTTACAATTTCAATATTTAGGGCCTCTAAATCCAGAGGCTAATTCTTATTCCTCTAAGCATATCTGACAAACGCGGTCACTGCTTTTATGCAAATTAGGATTGTTTTATCTGTAAATGGGGACCTGTTCACACGTAAAATGCATAAAATCCTCTTGTAATAGCAACATGTAAAAGTGGTGAGTGATTCCATACTGAATAATGCATACAAGAGTAAAACACTGAAAGAGGCCATTTTGGTTATGAAAGCTGTACCAGCTTGCTTTGAGTTCCTCATATTGTGAATTTGAAAAAAGTTGTCTTTTCTGCTCTAAGCTCTTTGGTGACATGTTTGAATATCTTCCTCGTAACATGTAAAAATATGCAACTTTGAGTAAATAGTGCTTCCTATACTGTGTCTCCAATTAAACATGGATTTGCTTTGCGACATGTCAAACAGTCTGTGGCATGAGTATTGCAACATTCACACTCTGCATATATTGTGGCTTCATAATCATTGCTCAAATGTCTTGGAAATATCCCCGTAAAAACATTACTTAGTGTCATGCTGCATTATGAAAACATAACGCAGCATGACAGATTCAGCAGATTTGACGGGACACGAAAATCGTCTTGGAACCATATGGGGGGATTATGGCAGCAAAATTCCCCCATAGAACCAGCCTTTCCAAGACTTTGTATTGCTTCAACTGATAAAACACTAAATTAAAATGGAGAGGAGACTTGTAGAAGTCTGCAAGTATGTAATATTATTTCAACATTAGGGGAGAGAATAAAAGTTACACAAACGTGTGTACCGCGGTGAAAAGTTCATTCTTTTTCTCTCCGTAATTTCACAATATTCAGTGAGGTCATCAGTGTATTGTCTCCACATGATGACTAAATCATACAGGAACTGAGCAAAACAGTTCTTGTATGAACAAGAAAGTTTTATGGTGCCACTGATCAAATCTTTATTTGTGAAAATAATGATTATTACAGGCATCAGGTGAAGAATAAAGCAGATTTAAACCTGCTCTGTTCTTAATTTGTAATATATGACAAAAGTAAAATAGGCCAATGCTGGAACTGCATGTGAGTATGTTCTATTGTGTAATAAAAAGAATTTGATTTTACTACACAATAGAATAAAACTATTCTATTCAATTGCAAAAGTTCATGTGAACTTTTTCAATTCATATGATGAGAGACACATGAAGGGGATACTTGACTGTCTTTAGTTTAAATCACAAATTAATTTGTACTGAAGACCAAACAACATTTATACTAAACTTTAATGTTATTTGTTGTTGGAGGGATCTAAATGAAATATTTTTATGGCAAATAAATGTTTTTTTTCTTTTTTTTTAACAAACAAAGGGTGTTAAACAAAAAATACATAATTTCTTTATTACTGTATTAAAACTAGTATTTTTTGTATTTCATTTAATGGTCCTACATGTTGCAATTTTCAGTGTTTGCTGTGATTTCTGCACAGTCTTGTGCTTCACAAGATAACACAGATGGTATCTGCTCTATAAAAGGATGACGGATAAATAGAGTGTAAAATACACACCTACACTGTTTCTTTCAGCGAATTAGTCATTTAACAAAGTGTAGGAGGCTTCCTGAAAGCCAGCCAGAGTCATTCAGCGAGATGCATGGGTGTGCTTTTTACTTTACATCTACATGGACAAACATCCCGTTTCCAAAAGTAAAGCCTCTCAGCGTGATATTAGGACTCTCATTTCTAATTACGCTGCCAGGGGAATTAAGAAAATCTACAGATGACTAAAACAAGAAAGCTTCTCAGAAATTAGGCCAGTGCAGCCCATCTCCGACTTACTCCACATGCACAATTGCATTACCCAGAGGATGTGTGTCTATCTGCAGTGGAAACTCCTGGGACATTAAAAATCCATCAGGTAAATTTGTCCAGCGGAGCACATGTCTACAGTAACTTTAAAGTTGTGTCTTTGTAATCACACAACAATGCCCCCCCGCCCCCCCTGTCTGCGGCATGACTTTGGGAAAGGTATCAAGAGATCTGAGAGATGTCGCAGAGCTAATTTTAACCTCACAGACTCATTATGACACAGTGTTACATTTCGCTCCACTCTGACACAAGCCAAGAACACATTCGAGGAGCTCAGTTAGTTTATTGCCTGGATCGTTTATAATCTGGAACATATTTCAATTGGCTTATCCACATCAGCTGTTTAACATGATGCAAGTGTGAATTAACAGGAATAATAAGGCTGTTGGTTGACAATTAACAGACTTGTAAATTTAGTTTAACAATAATAAATCTGAATGTTTTTAATCATATTTGATTATAGGCCTTTAACTCAATTTGGACAATTCCAGATGATTATGTTAAGGCTTTACAAGCCCCTGATAGGTTACTTTGAGTTAAATGAAAAGACACGTCTGAATGAATTTTAAGGCAGCAACTAAAAACCTGTTATTTCCCTGTTCCCACTGTTGGCTCCAGTGTTGTTTGCTTCACAGTAGATTGACAGGAAAGTGGGTTGTGAGAAGGGAAAACATGAGGCAAGGGTCAATGGGACTGAAACACGTGGCGGCCATGTCGAGGGTTGTACACTTTACCCACCGCCGCACCCCTGTTTCCACGTTTTGACGCCCTGAACAATCAATCAAATCAAACAGAATATAAGGAACTATGCACCTTGACAAACTCTGCTTCATCCAGGGGAACAATTTCCAGAAGCGGGTTAATCTGTTCACACAACTATATGCAAGTATGGACATGATGGGAATGCGGAATCATCACTCCGCTCAGGAAAGAGGCGGGCTCGGCGTCCCAGAGATGAATGTGTTTTGTCGCCAAGTGTGCAAATCAACAACAGAACAAAAGCAAAGTGAATAAAAATGTGAAAATTCTGGCTGAAGTTGGTAAGACAGTGTCATTTCATGCACAGTGAAACAAAAACTTTATCTGGTACGAGCTGAAAGGCCGCGCAGAGAGGAAGAGGCCATCAATGCAACATAGAAAACTGGATTTACAAGTAAGAAATTGTACATCTTTGGAAGCTCGGCCATAATAAACAGTAATACGTTTGAGGGAAAGCAGGAGACGCTTGTAATTCTAAGAACACTGTACCAACTGTGAGGCACAGGGGAGGCAGCATCATGGTGTGTCAGTGTTTTTGCTACGAGAGGGACTGGTGCACTTCACAGAGTAGATGAAGACTGAACTTCAGACAGCTTCTGGAACCTAAAGTGGGTCATCCAAATGTACAGTGAGCCTAAGCATCCCACCAAGATACTTACAAAACAGCTTTACAATGGAGTCAACACTTTGGGGTGGCCATCACGAAGCCTTGATTTCTGTCTTAAAGAAAATCTGCAGGAAGAGTTGAAAAGATGCGTCAAAGGAGATCAAATTACGCCAGTTCTGTCAGAAAAGCCAAAATTACAGCAAACTACAGACAGAACCCAGTATGTTTAAATATAATGCAGTTTAAAACATATACAAAAAAATGCATGTAAACTGAATCTGTATTTAAGGAAACAAATTAGTTGGATTTAAAAAGAAAAGAAATACACTTCCCTATTCTGCGTAAATATTTGGTTTCAACTATAGCTGTGATACAGACAAACATCCAGACTATCAAAGGAGAATCTGGCAGCAGAGAATACATTTATATTCACGACTGAATAAATGAGCTCTTGAAGATAAGATACCCTGGCTCTCAATTCTGTCTCATCTATGATCAATATTTTATTTAAAGCAACATAGCTGGTATGATTCACGCACGGCTCACATTCTCCTCAGTCTCTTTTTCTCTGCTCTTGTTCCCAACCAACCAGTTAGTGCATCGCTTCATTACTGCTCCGCTGATCACACCTAACGCCATATATTTACACGCTTACGCTGGTAATTGTGATTCACAAGGCAAACTTTGGTTGGCTCAGTCTGTACGACTGCCACGACAATGAACTAATTGCCTGAAAAACACAATTTCACATTCACTGGCAACCGTTACGGCTGAATTGTCTGATAATGTCAAGTGAGTCGTTTTATTAAGAGGCGCATAAATGTAATCATGCGGCAGGACGACGTGAATTTGAGTGCACACGCATGTTAACATTAGTATGGGTTTTATGTCATTACTGCCTCGGCAAATGTAAATTCACTTCATTGACTGAGCGAGCGCTCCGCTGAATCACAAATGTGCAAAATACAAACAAAATAGGCGGCTCCAGTTCCCCCCTGCCAGCTGCACACACATCAGGACGCACAGACTCATTTTTATATATCCCCATCTGAGGCCGGGATTAGCGCCATGAATAATGTATTTATGTAAATGCCTGTTGGGCACAACTATAAAGAATGAGAGTGATTGAAAAGGCATTTTGTTAGATTGAGTTATGGCTGCCTGTGACTTATGGATCTATTCAGATCGAGGAGTGAGATGAACACCACTAAGGCTGAAAATGAAAACAAAAGACAAGTCCTATTTTGGTTTTGTTGTTTTTTTTGTAAGTGAAGAGGTCAAAGGGTCGGCCTCCCTACACATAAAAACCTGCTGGGTAATTTGCTGAAGCTGAATGCTAGGTTTAAGGTGTTGGGATCGAAGTTGAGCAGTTTTACACAAACTCTGGGTCAAATACCGTGACCCGGTTTGTTGGGTTGGAAGAGAGACTGGAACAAGACTCACACTGGGTCTGCTTTATCCACCAGAGTTGGGTAGTAACTAGTAATATTTACTCAGTTACATTTACTTGAGTAACTTTTTGGGAAGATGTGCTTTTTACTACATTGTACTTTACACTTGAGTAACTTTATCATGACATATTGCTACTCTTACTTGAGTCAAATTTCTGGATATGTCACCTAAACTTCACCAGACACACACCTGCAGTTTTTGTTAAAGCTGACTAAGTTTTATAATGAAAGAAATTGATGTGGAAAAATTTTTCATTTGCCTGATTTTGTTATTTTCTAATTCTGTTATTTTGTGCAAATTGTTTTCGCTTTGATTTTTAAAATACCAACAATTTTTGGTTCATGTGATGATGTAATTTTTATTTTTAAATATTAAAGGATTGATGTTTTGATCAGTTACTTGAGTAAGCAATTTTACCCAATACTTTTTTACACTTACTTGTGCAATCTCTTGTATGAAGAGCCATTTCAGCCAAAATTAAATAAAATGGCTCTCCGTACGCAGTTTGGTTAACCCTTTCATGCATGAATTATGGTCCTTTATGTCAAGATTTTTTTCCAAAGTGATTTTCTTAACTCATAAAAAAATGGTGGGGGTAAAAATTTCTAGGATTTTTTTCCTAAGTCAGTTGTAATTTTCTCCAAATACAAAGTTGTTTTCTGGAAAATACACCAGTAGTATTAGTTCCTACTTAGGTTACTTGATGAATATTTTTTTTTTGTAGAGTCCTGAACAGTAGAAGGAGGGATTGGATATTCCTGAGTTGATTGACATGCTCTGTGTCTGTCATATTGGATTATCAAAATTTTTCTTGCACTTCCATTGAATGGCCAGTAGTTGATTGTATAATGCACTGGTGTCCATTTCAGTGGTCTGTGTGTATTTATAACATAAAAATCCATGAGAAAAACACAAAAAATGGCTTTTAGACACAGTAGCTGTTCACTGCAGTGACTGCTACACATGAAGGGTTAAAATCACATCATCATCCCAAATTAAAGGTCCAGTTTTAGCAGTTCGTTATGTGTACTGATCAAGTCCATTTTTAAGCAGCCTGCCACTTCAGAACAAAGACATAAATTAGGGGACCTTTAAAACTTAAGCTAAGATTTAGAAATATGTCTCACAACGACTGCTGATTATTCTCAAGGCAGGCTTGCACAGAAAGCCCGAGTACACAAATTTTAAAAAAGACCCACTTAACATTAAAAATTCATCTTATGTTATGAGACCATTTAGCAGTTACTTGATGTTGCTATGGTGACAGAGTGGTATTTTGAGACAACTAATGACCAATGCAAAACCCACTCACTGTAAACTCCACTCAGGTTAAATGAGATTGCTCTCTGTGGTGTGTGCGCGCGCGTGTGTGTGTGTGTGATACATGGCTGAGAACTTAATCCCCACTCTGCGCTCTGCTGTTTTTATTCTGCTCAGGACAAATTAAAGTTGTTAATATCAATGTAAAACATCTGTGTGCTGTTTACTGTACAGGGAATATGAGCCAAGCAACAGTCAGGGGCCAGCGCTCTGCTCTATAACAGCCTTTTGTTTTGATTGCTAATGCAGAATTTCTAACAGTTGTCAGGTTAAAGTTAAAAAAAAAAAAAAAAAAAAAAAGGTCCAGAAAGAAAGAGGAGAATGAATCTGGTTTAAGAGTAACTCAATATGTTTCGCTCTAAATCCCCATCAATATCTCTTTATTTTTCGGCTTACGTCAGAGATTCCACGCTGGGAAAGCTTTTTGAAGAGCTGCTCTGTTTTCAGAGGCGAGTCATATTTGTCCAATAACGGCCTGGACTGTTGCAGCTGTCAGGGCCGAGACAGAGGGAGTCATGTGTTACCCATTTAAGTCCGATTTCTCCCATGCAGAAGGCCTGACATGTGTGACTTTCCAGGATTCTTGGTTCAAACAGGATTTTTCTTTTTTAGCCATAGAGACAGAACCGAGGCTGGATCCGTTCGGCTATTTAGCCACTTGTCTAGGATATATGTGAAGAAAGCTGACTTCTGTCTAGGATATATGTGAAGAAAGTTGACTTCTGTATAGGATATATGTGAAGAAAGTTGACTTCTGTATAGGATATATGTGAAGAAAGCTGACTTCAAGGAAACAATTTACTTGTGTTTCTTGTTCAGCTGCAATCTAAGTAAGCTGATAAACTATTTCATTCTTTAAATCATAATAAAATATACAGCATAAATGCGGCGGGGGGGAAATGATGCATAAAACAAGCAAAGTGGCTGGTGTCGTTAAGTAGACTGTTTCTAACAGATTGGGTTTGCATGTGTTCACAACCTGTTTCACTTTAAGTCTCTGGAAGACGTGGTGTGGAGCGCCACCTGCTGGCCCAAAGTGGGAAAGACAGAACAGTGCCATTGCAAAAAAAAAAAAAAAAATTGAGCTACTGGCATATATTTTGGCATCATAATAAAAATACAAACTTGTAATTGAAAATATAGTGTTGCTATGATTTCCCTGTGTCTTCACAGGCACAAAATATAGCCCGTGTTTTGATTTGAACTTCTTCAAACTTATGCAGTGTGAAAGGAACGCTCTGCAGATGTTTTAGTTGGCGGACGAAAGTAATAAAATGGAAAGCAAGTGTGTCCTCCTGTGTCTATTTTCAATGTTATTGCACTTGGACAATGAATTAATATTAATATGCCACAGAATAAGCTCTTAATATTTGATTTCTTGCATGGTTATCGGTGATGCCATCCTTGTAATTTCTATCTGAGACAAAGGTCGTTAAGCAGAAGCCTTGCTGAGTGAGAGAACTGCATGGAGGGAACCTCTGCTGTGTGGTCGTTTCTGTCATTTTCTTCTCCTCTCAGCCAAGAGCTGAATGTTGAACAGCAACCTCACTCAGGCCCGGGGTATGACGCAGGACAATCTTTTCTGCCTCAACCAAACAGAGAAGAGTTTGTCTCTGTTCACAGGCGCTCCTCTCAGTCTGTGACAGAATGAGCTGCTGAGCTCAACAGGGAACTCTCTTCAGTAAAATTTGTTTGATGTTCCTCCCCTCCCCCCTGCTTTTTAATAGTCGTAATATTTTTTTTTTTTTTTTTTTAGATTTTCTTTCCAGGAAGTTGTAGTTTCTTGCAAAAGACTGTAAGGCAAGCTGTATTTTTTTCCTTTCCTAAAGTCTTCTTCCATCTGAAATGCTGTCTACGGTTTCACGTCTATGCAGTGCAGACTGCAGTACGATGACAGGCAGTTTGGAACAAAGACAGGAAAAAGTCTGTCTCCTTTCCAAGGTCACGCATTTTCCTGCTGTTTTTCCTCCCTGCCGCGCTGGATGGCCAGATTGATTTCCAGAAGACAAAAAAAATAAAAAATAAGTCAGTATGCGGCCAACTGGAGCAAAATGATAGGTGTGTGTGTTTTTGCGAAAGCGGAGGGGTGTGTGTGTGTTTTAATTTTAGAAGCCCTGCCATGCTTGTCTTGCTGCCTTCTGCATGAATAAATAAAAATATGCTTATCAGGCTATGTGGTGCATTTCACATCAGTAAAGATGGACTTTTTTTCCCCCTCACATTACAAAAAAACAAAGTATTTTCTTGGGATTTATTTTTCTTTCACATGCATATTGTAAAACAAACAAACAAAAAAGAATTGTAAATAGCTCCCAGCAAATAAAGAAAATTGAAGTGTGATGTGCATATCAAGCCCCCCAAGGCGTTCCCAGGTCAGAAACATCGTCCCTCCAGCGTGTCCTGGCTCTTCCTCTGGGCCTCCTCCCTGCCCTAACCCTGTCCTGCACCTCACCAGGGAGGCATCCAGGAGGCATCCTAACCAGATGTCTGATCCACCTCAAGTGGATCCTCGACGTGAAGGAGCAGCTACTCTGAGTCCCTCCTGGATGACCCAGATTCTCTCCCTATGTTTAATTTGTTTCTATAAAATAAAATCCCAGTGAGACACATTAAAGTTTGTTGAGTTAGTTAGCATGAGTTGTAAAAAAAAAAAAGGTATGGATGCTTTTGCAAAGACTGTATCACTCTATCTTGTCAAACAGCAATGTGAGAAATAAGAAAAATATTCAGAATTGTGTTAAAATCAGGATTTGAATTAATTTCTTGTGCAATGCACTGAAGTTCTTTGCTTTATGTGTGTTCATTACCGACATCCTGCAGAAACCTACAACTGGAGTTGAAAGAAACCTTCCTGAACTGCAGAGGAAGCACAAACTCTGATCTAAACATGAACTCATTCTGGTGGGAGACAGAAAAGGCTGACACGGCAAAAAACAATCAAACAAGAAAAAAAAAAACAGAAGAGCTTAAAGATAAAATCAGCATCATTCGGTTTAGGCCTGAGTCATGTGAAACAATGCAATTATTTTGCCTGATTTTATAGAACACTCAGTTACAATACCGAAAAGAAAAATTTACCCAAAGTAGTTTCAGAAAGTATTCAAAGGTTATCGTTAGGGTTAGGGCTATCTTTATCGTTGAAATTGAATCTCAAACCTTCAGAAAAAATTACTGCTTGTCTCAGTGACATAGACAGAAAGGCACGTGGAGGTCATTTTGCCTGCACCTTTCTCTCCTTTTACAAATAAAAGCAACACATAATTTGTCTACAGTCAGTCTTTGTTTCTGTAATCCCACCATATATTCAGACTTCCTTGCTTGGCTTAGAGCAGGCATGGAAGTGACTTTGACTGACCGGGTTGTTTTCCATTCTGCGTTTGTCCATTGAAAGTCCGTCAACGAGTCAAAGTGCGTGTTGGTTCGCAGCCAAAGTCAACTGAGATCGGCTCCAAGGCTGCAGGATTATGATCCGACTTTTGTTTTTGTTCTGAACATAAAAATGCAGTGTATCACAGGACTTGAAGTACACATAGAGATTAACGGTACTAAAACTGACCTAAAGTTGCTGATAAACAAAGATTTAGCTTCAAGTTCATAAAGAAGAGAAGGAATTACTTTTGGTTCAGATGTAGTGCAGTAATAAGTAAATCTTTCTGTTTAAGGCGCTGACGCAGCTGGGACAGTAAAACACTGAGACCCAGACGATCCCTCATAGGCTGACAGCATTTGCAGCACTTAATGAGGCTGTGTGGGGCTTCAGCAGAAAGGTATTCATGAAACCTTGTACTAGTTTAGCACGAGAGACTAATATGATACATAATCACATTATGTGGGAGCCCTGACACGCCCTACGGTTCCAACATCAGGGCAACATGAGACCGTTTGGCCTCATACAACCCAACGATGCAACCGCTATCAAACTCTATCATTCTGGTAGTAATACTGCCCAATTTCTCCGTTACTGCCTGAGGCTCAGGTAACTGCCGGTAACAAATGACTACACGCTTTCTCAACATTTTTACACAAAGCCCTCACCTACGTAAACATCATGTTTTCAAGAAAACCGGGAGACACCGGAAACAGCAGTACGGCAGGAAGTTTGACTTTTTCTTGAAAGCTCCTGAAGTTGTATTTAGAAGAGGGAAAGTTGGGGCTTGTCACAAATCTTGACCTCATTTGGTTTCTTCTGATATAAAATGTAGAGATTAATGAGGTAAAATACAAACTGTTATTCAACATTCTGTCTCTCATTAAACCTTCCATCCACACTTTGCTACACAAACTGAACAAGTTGCTACAGCATTTGAAAGAACAAAACTCTGAGAAATATGTTGTTGCTAGCTTGCATTGCTAATTGCAGTTAGCATGGACGCTAAAATGCTAAACATTTTTGGAGTTTATAACATGAGGTCAGCTTGGTGTCATTCTCAGACACAAGTTCTGACTTTAGAGGTGAATGAAATGCAGCGTAGGGAGCGACCAGCTCTGGTTCCTGGTTCACTGTGGTTCACTTCAGTTTCTACAACGAGCTGGGACACTTTTCGTCCACCGCCCGACTTTTCTGGGAAAATTCTGATGAAGCAAAAATGTACGTGCTTTAACCAGTCATCTTTTTGCTTTACCTCACAGCTTATTTGTTCATATATACAGTGGGTGACATAAGCATTAATTTATCTAGACTTTTCAGGTACATTTCTGACATAAAAAGACTTTTTACATGTCAAAAACTGTTTTAGTCACCACAATTATTTCCAACTCTGTACACAATTTCCAAGTCTTTTGGACAACATTCTGGTCCCTCCTGTATAAGCCATCTTGGTGCGCCCCCCAGACTCACTTGATCAATAGATTTCATGTATACTTGGTATAAGTCGAAGATAATAAAAATAAATTTTAAACTCTCTATTAAGGAGCTTAACTTTTATAATCTGAGAAAACCTACCTGGCAGCATTACTGGTCTTTATATTGCCTTGTCCTTCTAAAGTGAGGTGGATGACATCCTAAGCAATACAGAAGAAAACTCACTCATCAGTCAAAAACGACTATAGACTCGTTGCCCTGACCTCCTGCGTCATGAAGGTCCTGTTGGTCTTCCTAAGTAATCAGACAAACAAATATCAGGACCTCCAGTAGTCTGCTTACTACCACTGTGGAACTGGAGTTCAAGACGCCATTATACTGCTGCTGCAACAAACCCACTTTCATCTGGACAAAGCAGGCAGCACTGTGAGGATCATGTTCTCTGATTCCTCCAGTGCATTTAACATAATTCTGCTTTGCCAGAAACTCCAGAAGACACAGGTGGAGGCCTCAACACAGTTTGTGAGACTGAAGGACTGTGTGTCCAATCAGCTAGTCAGCAGCACAGGAGCACCTCAGGGGACTGCACTCACACCATTTCTTTCGCTTTGTATACTTCAGACTTCCAGCACAAATCTGACTTCTGTCATCTACAGAAACACTCACATGACTCTGCAGTAGTCAGTTGTAGCAAGAATCTGAGTACAGAAATGTGGGGGACTGCTTTGTGTCGTGGTCCGGGAACAATCATGAAACGTGACACAACCATTTGTTCTTGAATGTGAACAAAACACTGGAGATGATTGTTGATTTCAGGGGAAGCAGAGCTATGTCAAACTCTGCTTCCATCCTGGGAGACTCATATCCTTACAATGAAAATGAAGAATGTTCTCCCCACCTCTTTTTTTCTATTTGTTTTTAAACTAATGTATCTTTCCAGGAAAATGACATTATTTATTAATGAATCATTAATATTACAAATGCAGCACAAACAACTGCAACAGCAGATTATGAAATGCAGTTTGACCTCTTTAAAAACAACAGAACAACATTTTAAACCTGAAGGTGTAAATCAGTTCCAACATCATCACTCACCTACCTAGAGCAATATTTTCTTCAATTAATAAAAAACTGCTTGGTGAAAGGGTCACGATTATTAACTTATTTTACTTTTGGTGCCCGTCCTACTGTGCCGCCCTGGGTACACAGCCACTAAATTTGTCCAGCACTGCCTGGAGTGAAAGGAGAAAAAAAAAGTTTTCAGTCAGCTTTTTTTTTTTTTTTTTTTTTTTTGTCTGACACGATTTCCTGTTAAAATAGACGGAGGATGTGATGCTCTCTGCACAAAGAGTGTGCAGCGGAGTCTGAGTGTCAGCCATAAGTCACAGTGAGAAATGTTGTGAATGGGCTTTTTGACATGTAGCGTCGTCATTACTCACCGCCTATCTGAGCCGACCGCTGCCCAGAGCTGGGCGAGGGGGCGGGTAGGCAGCAGGAGGAGGGTGCAAAGGGGAGAAGGCAGGCGGAGCAACAAGTTAGGGGACTTTGTTTGAACAAACCTGCCCTTTTTTACTCCTCTCTGTGTGGGCACAGCTGCCAGCAGCGGCCTGAGATCTGTACTTTCCAGGAGCAGCGACAGCGCCATGGGTCTGTTCAGCTTTCTGAGTGCCATCATCACCAGAGTTTTGTTCATCCTGCTTTCACTGGTCGCCGTCTGGAGGGTGATATGGGTCAAAAAACATCCCTACTACTGGCTGCTGACTTTGCTCTTTCTGCCACTTATTGTTGAAATGATAATAACACTGAGGAAGCGAAAAGGACTGGATTACAAATGGTAATTTGTTCTTTTTTTCTTTTGCAAGTTTCTTCATAAATTTGTGATGTAAAATTTACAATGATCAATTACATTCTGAGCTATTTAAATGCATGCAGAACTGACCGTATTGCACACTAATAGCATTATAATGTACAAATATGCAGTCTAATAATAAGAATCTGCAGTCCTCCACCCACTTGCATCCTGCTTGTCCACTGCTGCAATTGTCCTGGGACATTAGGGTCCGGGTGGGACAGGAAATCAGACTCTTCAAGCCAGCAATCATGGAGACTGTTTGTTATCTGGTTTAATTTCTTGTCATGCTGAGGTGGGTAGAGTAACCAAAAGTAGTACTCAGGTATGAGTAGCAATACTTCAACATATTCTGTTACTCAAATAAAAGTAAAAAGTAGCTGTCCAAGAAATTTCTCAAATAAGAGTTACCACGTATTTGGTAAAAATGCTGGCAAAGCACTGACTAATCAAAACATCAATCATTTAATATTTAAAGATTACATCATCAGACCGAGTAAAGTATAAAACTATGTGGGTATTTTATGGACCAAAATGAAAGTGATTCATAAAAATGACAGTTACAGAATGAGTCAAAAAGAAATATTTGATCTAAAATAATGTATTTCAGTAGAAAATCTTAACAAAAACATCAAGTCTGCGCCTGGTAAATTTTTTGGTTAAGACTAGACTCATTCTTCATTCAGCGAAGTTATTCACAGTCCTGAAATTTTACTCAAGTAAAAGTACCTCATAATAAAATTACTCAGATGCAAGTTAAAAAGTATCGCACAGTAAAAATACTTCTAAAAGTAATTTTTACCTCAACAAGTTACTCAATGAATGTAACTGAGTAAATGTACTGTATCTTGTCACTATCCAGCTTGGCTATTATGTTGCCAAAAGATTGAGTGCATGATAGTTTTTTATCTGACCATAATTACCCTAATTTCCTGTCTGCGTAAATGGTCAGAAATGAGTAAAAAAATTAAATGTATTGTCTTTCTTAAATTATTGAGCAAGTCATAAAAGAAACTGTGGTTAACTTGGGATTATCTTGAGTGAGTAATAAAAGAGACAGTAATTTTCGCGAGTTCGATATTAGGTGTTCTTAAAATAATGAGGAAAAAAATAGAACTATAAACAGCAAGTTTTTAGAAATTTTCTTCATTGTCTTCTTGATGTGCTGCTTCCCAGTCAGCTCATCTTGGATCTACATTTATCTCTGATAATAGACACACACTTCATTTGCATACATATAAAACTCTTCAGTAGTTTGGAGCAGTACCGATAAACCGATTTCCCCTTTCTTGCAGGTTTTCTCCCACAATTTTTCTGTTTCTCATCAGTATCATTCCCTCCATCTGGATCCTGGAGCTCCACCACCAGCAGAACAGAGAGCAGGACAGCAAGGTAGTTAAAGTCAGAAACCACAATATTCAATATTTCTGCAGCTGTCAAAAAAAAAAAACATGATCCCTTTCCAAAACACTCATCTGGGCAGATGTGGAGGAAATGGCTGCAAGACTTCTTCAAAGATAAAAATAAAGCATCAGAACTGTCTGATGCCTCTTTCCTCTTTTGCAGTGCAATTATGAGTCTTTCACACAAATTTGGCAACCTGGCATGAATGAATCGTCAGGAAACAGCACAATAAGTGATAGTTTGAAGGTAAGATAACTAATACTTCATGCATTTTTTTCTGAGGTTCTAGATTACGTAAATAGATGTTAAAGAAATCATTAATGAAGTGTGGTTTTGAAGATGGGTAACATGACTCTTTGAACCAAGTTTTTATTGCTCATTTAGATTTTTAATAAGTGAAAAGTATGAATTATAATAAAATGTGACTGTTCAAAATGTCTGCCTAGTTCCAAAAGATGTGGGGTGCATTTCATTACATATAAGAAAATAAAAATAAAATAGCAGCATATTTACTGTTTTTTTTGTGCAACCACCTTATATATAAACAATTACGAAATGAACAATTTATTACTGGTCAAAAATATTCTGCATTATAACAGATTTTCTTAAGCAGTGAAGTCATAACTTTTCAAGTTTTGTTTTCTCAAAAACCTAGTAAAGATCTGTTTTTATACCCAAACTAACGTGATTGGCAAAGGACGAACTTCGTTCCAGAGTCATTAGTGCTGAGGTGGCTAGAAGAACGTTTTCAGGAAGTAAAACTTTAGAGATAGGCATTTCCCTGAAGGGCACAAGGATCAGCTGACATAATGTCTACGTTGTGAGGAAGTTTGTTTTTTGCAAACTCATTTTTCACTTGTAGTCAGAGGCAGTTTGGATCAGTGAATATCTCATCAAAAAGTTCAAGTATATAACCTTTCTTGATAGAGGAGATAGTGGTAGTAGGCAAGTGCTTCGTATTATCAGGTGTTAAAGCTGGTTATAAAACGTCTCCAAGGTGGCTACAAATTGACTTTGTCAGTAGAAACCATTCCCAACCAATAACTGTGACTCTTCAAAATAAAATAACTCTGAGTGAGCTTCTGCTGGTCGATAACACTTAATGGAATTACAAACTCATATAGTTGGAGTCACATAACTGTAACAAAAGGTTTACAAGATGGTTACAAAATGACTCACAGTTGCTGCAAGATGGCTATAAATTGATTATTGCAATTTGAAAGATCTGCAAGGTTAATGCGACTCAGAGGATGATGTGGAACATCCCCAAGAAGAGTGTGGGATGTCACAAATGGTCAAGAAGAAATATTTCCAAAGTGAATATGAATGAATGGGTGATATGAAAGTTTTTCAAGAGGGATAAACTTTGACTCGCTTTCAGAGCAAGATATGTCCAAGGTGGGTAGAAATCCTAGTAGGATCAGCACAAAGTGTCCTGAAGGTGGCTATAATACTAGCTTCTAAATAAGTAAGTATAGTTTCCCCTTTTCCCACAATCTACAGGACCCAGAGTCATTGTTAACATCTTGATACCAGATGTTGCAATGTGTCAGAACTTCCCAGGCAGTAAAACAGGGAGGAGCAATAACTGGCAAGTGTTCAAAATGCTATGGCAGATTAGTTTTCAATTCCTCAGAATGATATATAAAATCACACACATATCCAGGATTAATTTCCAAGAAGATAGAAGAAAAAAGACGCACAAAATTGTATTGGGTTTTCCTCTAGTGGCGATTTCCAATCTTTAACGCTGTTAACTAAATTCTTTATACTGCTCCGTTAAAAAATACGGAGCAGTATTTATAATAAGCTCCTACTGCTTCACATTCTAAATCTAAAATATCAGTAGAACAAGAATTCAATGAGAAGGCTGAACGGCGAACTGATATAATTAAAACACTTAATTCAAAAATAAAAAAAAAGAAAATAACCACATGACAAAACAAAGATTTGAAAAGGATCGTAGGATCCTATGAGTTCAAAACTTGTAGGAAAAAAAAGGCTACTTTTGCTGGATTGTTTTATCACAGAAATAATACTTTTGATACAAATGCAATTTTAGGGACATATTTTAGGGACATATTCACAGAGATGATGTTTTAGTACCACAAAGCAGCTAAACCTGACCACTAAGTTAGCACAGAGTACGGCTATGTCATGTTAACATTAAAAGATAATTTTACAATCTGTAAATCAGAAGGTATTGGTCTGCCTTCTCAGCTTAGCAGAACAGTAAACAGGAAGCTTGGCTCACACGCTCTGAGTCCTACTAAGACTCAGAGCGGCAGCTTCCATTGACATCCAAAAACAAATTCAGCTTTGCGAAGTCAAATATTGTTAAAATCAAATTGTCTTTTTAAAAAAAAAAAAAAAAAAAAAAGAAACAGTGACGCTGAAGAATCTATCAAGTTAATGTGAAAATGTCACTTTTCAAAATGCTTCTCTTGTTTGAACTGTTCTCGTGATTTATTCTAACATATTGTGATATGTGTTTCAAGATTGTTTGGTCACAGGAAGTTTCTCAATGTGCCTCTCTTTCCCAGAGAATTCGTGATGTGTTGTCAAATTTCTGCCAGGACAGCTGGATCCTTGCTCTTCATCAGATTCTGCTCATCCTTCTCATCATAGGGAAGTGGCTTCTCCCTCTAGGAGGCGGGATCACGAGAGATCAGCTGTCTCAGCTTCTGCTCATTTTTGTTGGCACGGCGGCGGACATCCTCGAGTTTAACAGTGAGACTCTGGACGATGTAAAGTGGGTGTTGTTTTTAAAAAATAAAAAAAAAAAGAAACATTTCACTCCATGCATATTGCAGCAAAAGTGAGGGTTCCTGTTTAAATAATGTTTTTTTTAAAGTGATTTATATATCTCTTGTGTTTTGCAGAGAGAACAGTCGTGAGCTGGTTTACGTCATTTTAGGTGTCTGGACTTGGAGCATGCTGCAGTTCCCCTGTCATCTGTGTGGTCAGTGTCTGCTTGGCTTTTTTAATCTTAACATCCGTGCTTATTGAGCGGTCATTTCAACTTCCAAACAAACGTTTCCAGAGAAAACATGACATCCAAGCTCGGCCTCGGAGCAAAACGGGAAAGGAGATATTATCTTATCTTTGCCTCTGTCAAATTATAAACTATAACATGTTGAGTCCTGAACCTC
Source organism: Girardinus metallicus (assembly GCA_903067095.1). NCBI lineage: Eukaryota > Metazoa > Chordata > Actinopteri > Cyprinodontiformes > Poeciliidae > Girardinus > Girardinus metallicus. Next base: position 6,321 of record CAEGAE010032334.1, on the reverse strand, counting down.
TGAAGACAGATCAGAAAAGGAGCATTGAAGGCGTTCAAGTGTATACCGATTATCTTCTGGGTAGGAACCCGACGCAGGAAACTGTCTGAGGTTTTCAGATTTCCACTTTGCTGATAAGCCGAGACAGCAGCTGTAGAGAAAAGCACATGTGCAAGTTTCATCCTTTTTGTCCAAACTTGTTACAACCAGGGGCATGTGAGTCAACAAAAAAGAAATCAAAACAGGAACAAGTTTATTCAGGAACAGTTTGTTTCTGGAGAAACCCACATTAACGGTCAAGTTGATCTATTACACGCCATTATAACCTGGAAATAGATGTCATTACCCTTTTAATGCTAAAATATTAGTGGTATTAGAAGCTTTACTCTCATGGCAAGAACACACAGATCTCAACAGATGTTTTCCGCTAGTGTGCGTGTTTAGGTCTGCTTATCTTAGTTTGCCTTTTTATGGCACTATGCTTGAATTCCCTACAAATGCACAAAGTCCTGAATTACAAAACCCATCTGTTAAAGATGTTGTCAGAGAAATACTCTCCACAAAATCTCTGTTTCACGGCTTTTTTGTGTTCAGTCATCATCGGTGGACAGTTTGTCCTAGAACTCCGTCAAAACTTTTCTTCTTGTAGTCAAGATTACAGTTATTTCTCACATTCCTTTGAAAGATGAGGTTGAGCACTGCGATGTAGGTTGTCATTTGAAAATTACAGCTTTAGCTGCCAAGGAAATCCATAATGATAATTAAAGCCAGAATTATCATTATCATTTTGTTTTTTCAAAAGAATAAAATTGCTCCCAACTAAAACAATCGCTCCATTTGCACTGCTTGACTCAGTGCGGGAGACTACGCAAACTCTCAGAGCCACACACAGCCAGAACTAACAAATATTTATCTTTTTTACTTAATCACAATGTACAAGCTAAAAAAAACAACCTTAGAGAAAAGGAGTATTTTGCTCTCAACGCCAGTGTTACACTGCTTCTCAAAGTTTCCTCACAATTACCTTCAACTTCTCAATGTGAGAAAGATTGAGAGGCATTAGCTCAAATTCACTGGAAGTGAGCTGAGGACAGAAAGAGGATGTGAGCTAATGTGTAGATGAATAATTGCTTTGTTTTTACTTTGTTTCAGGAAAAACATTACTAAATGACTCCAAATGATCTAAGCAAAGGGGAGATCCTAACCCACAATCTTGGAAAACTCTAGATTTGTTCCCTCAAATAAGTCATAAAGGGAACCTTCGTATTTAAACAATATAAATATGAAAAGGCAAAAGAAACAAAAGACAAAAAAAAAATTACCATCCATTTAAAAAAAAGCGAGGATGAATTTTCATTAGAGCAGTGGTTTAGTCCAACAGTGAGGAGCTAGCTGCACAAACAAAAAAAAACCCTCCAGTACGTAAATACTTAAAGCAAAAGACATGTAACGCATTTTATTTACTTCCACTTGTCAATGGCATGGAACGCATTAAGAATAAAAATCTGACCGCTGTTTGTTCATTTCATTAATTCAGCTGAACTGCTTTGCTATGACTCATGAAAGAAAACTAGCAAAACTGGCTGCAATGCTTTCATAGCTTTTTTGTTGCAAGTAGCAGATAAATCAATCATATTTAGCCCTCTAACTTACTCTAACGTTAATGAGAAGAGACTGAAATGGGAGGGAGGGGCTAAATGTTGTGAGCAGCTGACGGCTCAGAGCTGAGGAGAGAGCAGAGCAGCTGAAAAAAGTAAAGTATGCCTTTATTTCTTACCATCTTCAGTGTGCAGCCTTTAAAATCATGACATAAAATCTGAATATTTTTCTAGAAAAACCTTGGTGCTCTGAGTTTAAGTTTACATGATAATATTTTGTTACTCCTAACTACTTGTAGGTTCTCCAGGACATGGAAAAAAACCCAAAGATTTAAATAGCTAAAATTAAGTGCATGGTGCATCCTAAAGCAAATGTGGTGTCATTTTCTCTGAAAAACAAAGTTGATTGGGTCCTGAAATACACTCCAGTCAAAAATTAGCAGCAAAACACAGCAGATAAATAAAATGAAAAGGATAAAAAAAAAAAAACAATAATTACCCTTATTTTAAAGAAATACAGTGAGTAAAGTTCTGTTGCTGTCCCAGGATAAATAATCTGTCTGCCAGGTACAACAATTATACAAAAATACTTTAATACTCCTGTGAAAAATAAATTCCTTTGTTCTTTCTTTTCAGTTGTTTTCTTCTCCTCCTCTTCTGAGTAGATAGTGAATAAACCAACATACAGTATTTCCACTCAGAATCCCACAGGATGATTAGTGGCGCCTGCTTGTTCACGAGCAGCTTGCTTCCATAGACACAGAGACTCAGGAACAAGTGGGAGGATTGTTGAGCTGTACAAGCAAGGCCTCACGTAGAAATTGATGGCGAACATCAGGCTCTCTTGTACAATTTATTGTTTTAAAAGGATCCGGAAATGCCTGTAGCAGGTCAGTTCCCACAGGAACTTTAAACAACACACACACATAAGAAAATATAAATAAGGACCACTTGGTGGACAGTTCTGTGTCTCAAATGTGCCTTCAGAGAAAGGCATCTAAGATGAACTTAGATCAGATGTTAAAAGTACATCAACTGAAGATGTTTCTTTAGATTGAAAATCTAGCTCCTTAGATTTTAATACCATCTCAGGCATCAGGGAACCTATTTTTCATTTGGTCATGTGACGGTCAGAACTTAGATAGACTATTAAATCAGAGAAACTCCCATAGAGATGTGGATTGGAGATCTTTTGAGTGGGTTCTTTGGTTCAACCTCATCACCCGTTTGTTTTGTCCCCAGTTGGCCCAAGTACGCAACTACAACCTTGTATTTGTTGAATTGGTTGCTATTTCCAGTTTAGCACAATGCATCATTTTTAACACATTCTTTCTTGAACAGTGGTGGGGCCCATGAACGGCGAGGCAGCGGATGAGCGCGTACAGGGAGACTCCCTCTGGTCCAATCGCAGCACCGACCTGTGGAGCATCGTGGAGACACTGTTTATCCACGACGGCCCCTTCCTGGTGGTCCGGCTCATTGTCATGATACATTTTGGTACTTTTCACCAAATGCTTGTTTTCTTTGCCTTTAAAAACTTCCTGGTTGTCATCCTGAACGTATACAGGCTGTATGTTTTATACCATGACTTTAAGTCGTCCGTGCACAGCCCAGTGGGGGACAGCGCAGACTGAAGAGTCTGATGAGTCATTGCTGAGACGGGTTAGAGACAAGGAAAATGTCAGATGTCAGACGTAAGATGTTGCAAGGATACAACACGGGTAAAAATCTCATGTGAAGCAGGAAAAGAAGTAAATGTATGCTTCTATGTTTTCATTTTATACTTTATTTAACGCTTAATTTCGTCCCGATCCAAAAGAACAACGAGTTCAGAACAGAACCTCTGACCTCATTCAAACTGATAATTTGCCATAACATTTTTTTCTGGGCAATGAATCATTTGGAGAGTTTATTTATTTATCTTTAAGTGGTGCCACATTTACCAGAAAAACAAATTCTTGGGTCAAGCAGCCGAGTCTACCTGTTAAAAACTGCCAGTATCAAAAAGCTTATTCTGCTCTTGACTGGTGTTTTTTTTTTGTTTATTATTGGACTAGATGACAAAAAAATGAGGAATATTTGCACTTCAACAATGTATTTTTATTTTTTTTTACATTGAAGAATTGCACACAACCACAACAGTGTGGTCACCGGTATGGTTACACACTGCAGTGGGACGCCAAACTATTCTTTAACTTATTTTGTTCGGGAAATCATTAAATGCTCTCCATTCCCAAACATCTGAGGCAGTGTCATGTCACCTGGGCCAAACTGTAAACTGGACTTACAGTGGCAGTAGCTCAGGGCCCCATTTTTTGGGGGGTAGGTCTCAATTTTTTATTATTATTTTTGTTTTAATAAATGCGTGTTTTGCAGACATTATACTTAAAACATCATGAATTTATAGCAATTTACAATATGGAGCTACTGGACCTTTTAAACCTGTATTGACACGTTTATATGTGATGTCACAGGTTCAAGATCCCGTACTCTAGCCATCTCCCTACCGGAGGGCAAGGTACTGTGCCTGAGTGAAGTTGACCCCCCCTAACTTCTTCAAATCAGACAAAATTGGTGTCAAACGTTTGTGCTACGTTTGTGTTGGTTTGTGCAGCAAAAGTTTTTGCTTGTGCCGCCATCATTCTAAAGATATTAAGAAAAATGTTTTCTAGGGGTCGTCAGAGGTCGAACACTCCCTTGACCTCTGATGACCCCTAGCGTACGTTTTTCGTAGTATCTTTAGAATGATGGCAGCACAAACGAAGATTTTTGCTCCACAAACGTTTGACACCAATTTTGTCTGATTTGAAGAAGGTGGGGGGGAGGGGGCAACTTCACTCAGGTTGATAAATAAAAGAAAAAGGGACGCAGTGCTTTGCTACTCATTGTCATCACTATGACAACGAGATTAAAAAAAAATTGCGAGGGAGAGGGACGTAGGCTCATTAATGATAGCTTGACTTTGAGCGCCGTTACGCAAAGATCGTCAGTAGAGCAGGTGTTTAAATGAGCTAATCAACCACCGCTGTCCTACCACAGGGAGAGCTAATCAGCCGCAGCGATCACTTATTAATAATCACATTAATAATTGCGAAATAAAAATCGAAACCGTAACGGACCGCATGTTCTGTTCTTTTTGTGGTAAATGTTTGCTTATTTTTGGTCTTGAATCCCGGTACATTCGTGGCGTTGTGGCCAGTTGCTACAACAACGCCTGCGTGTAGCGCAGCTGACACGGAGGGAGAGAAAACTAATGTTTTTTAGTTGTTCTTCAACATTATTTGTCCCTTTGCTGAGGCGGACTGCACTAAATTAATAATACCTACATCTCCAGATTTCATTTAAAGAATCGTCTTTTTGCCCTGATTGTGGGCATGCAAGAGATTTCTGGATGTAAACACTAACATTCAACATGTCCATAGAATTAACTAGTACTGTACATGCATTAGCAAAATATTATTTCTTTAGTGGATAGATCACCAAAATGGTTTCCAGCCCAGGGGCCAACATCCTTGTAAATCTGGAACTGCATTTCACTTGTACACTTGTGTAATATTACACTGACAAAAAAAAAATATTCTGCTCTATCTACTTAAAAATGAATTAAGGCAATAATTTATTTATGTTGATCAAGCAAGATTGTTTGTTTGAAATACTTACTTATTTCTTTACGTGAAACATGAAATCTAAGTAAAGTGAACTTAATTTTATCAGGTAGATTATGCAAAGCTAAACTTTGTAAAAAAAAAAAAAAAAACTGATTCGTAGGTTAAGAAAATAACAACAGCATTATTTTATTAACCTACGTACATTAAAAAATCATGGTGTCATCTTTCCATATTTTATTTTTTATCACAGAAATCTGTTGCGCAAATTTTGACATGTGTCAAAACTTTCTCTTCGGTTTGCAGGTTTTCTTGAGCAAAACTAGAGTAACGTCTGCAGATGACCTTAAGATGAACTTAATTTAGCCAAATTTTTTAAGTGGACAGAGCAGGATATTTTTGTCAGTGTACTGTATAGCACTTCTGGTCCCATGGTGCTTGGGAACTCTGATGGCTTATGGGTAGTATTGGTGTTTTGAAATACCAAATGAAACACAGTAAAGACAACAAGATTATTTGTGCTGTGTGGATAAACTTAAAAAACATAGGCTCTTAGCACTTAAACAATTTATTTTCTGGAAAATATTACAGTGTCTTGTATCTTGAACAAATATTTTTGACCTCAATACTACATCTATTTGTGTAAAGATACTAACTTGAATTTTTGTTGTTGATTTCACAGATTGAGATATTTTAAATTTACTTCACCACAGATTCAATTTTCTCAGTGTACTCAGTCTGTAAGTACAGGTTAGCGTGGTAAAGTATATTAATTACAATGATTTTCATGCTTGGTGACTGAAGCCAAACCATTGTTTCAGTCTTGAAAACAGCAGTGCATGCCTTGCTGAAACTTTCTTGATAATGTGTACTTTTTGTATAGTCATCACAGAGAGAGAGGTTTTTCAATTTTTAATAAATGTGTTGGTATATTTATATTGACATTATGCTCTACACAGATAATTACGATGGCATCTAAAAAATATTACTCCAGCAATTTAATTTAAAAAATTGGCAAATACATATTTTATATTAATTCAGTACACCCAAAGTGATCGATCAATCTATCTATCTATCTATCTATCTATCTATCTATCTATCTATCTATCTATCTATCTATCTATCTATCTATCTATCTA